>BSAI01000030.1:34069036-34140698 GCA_036245035.1 Adrianichthys oophorus
TTAAACTCCTCCACTTGGGGAAGGAGCACTCCACCCACCCAGAGAGGGCAAACTACCTTTCTCCGGTCGAGAACCATGGCCTCAGACTTAGCGGTGCTGACCCTCATCCCAGCCGCTTCACACTTGGCTGCAAACCGTTCCAATGCATACTGGAGGTCCTGGTTCGATGAAGCCAACAGGACAACATCATCTGCAAAGAGCAGAGAGGAAATCCTGTGGTTCCCGAACCAGACCCCCTCCGGACCTTGGCTGCACCTAGAAATTCTGTCCATAAAAACTATGAAAAGAACCGGTGACAAAGGGCAGCCCTGCCGGAGTCCAACATGCACTGGGAACAGGTCTGACTTACTGCCAGCTATGCGGACCAAGCTCCTGCTCTGGTCATACAGAGACCGGACAGCCCTGAGTAAGGCTCCCCGGACCCCATACTCCCAAAGTACCCTCCACAGGACACCACGGGGCACACGGTCGAACGCCTTCTCCAAATCCACAAAACACATGTGGACAGGATGAGCGAACTCCCACGAACCCTCCAGCACCCTGGACAGGGTGTAGAGCTGATCCACAGTTCCACGACCAGGGCGGAAACCGCATTGTTGTTCTTGGATCTGAGGTTCGACTATCGGCCGGACTCTCCTCTCCAGTACCCTGGCATAGACTTTCCCAGGGAGGCTGAGGAGTGTGATTCCCCGGTAGTTGGAACACACCCTCCGGTCCCCCTTCTTGAAAAGGGGAACCACCACCCCTGTCTGCCAGTCCAGTGGTACTGTTCCTGACTGCCACGCGATGCTGCAGAGACGCGTTAACGAAGACACTCCCACAGCATCCAGAGACTTGAGGTACTCAGGGCGGACCTCATCCACTCCCGGTGCCTTGCCACAGAGGAGCTTGTTAACTACCTCTGTGACTTCAGCTTGGGTAATGGACAGCCCCACCCCAAGGCTCTCAGCCTCTGCTTCCTCAAGAGAAGGCGTGTCAGCAGGATTGAGGAGATCCTCAAAGTATTCCTTCCACCGCCCGACAATGTCCCCAGTCGAAGTCAGCAGCTCCCCACCTGCACTGAAAATGGTGCCTGCAGAAAGCTGCTTCCCCTTTCTGAGGCGCCGGACGGTTTGCCAGAACCTCTTCGAGGCCAACCGATAGTCCTTCTCCATGGCCTCACCGAACTCCTCCCAGGACCGAGTTTTTGCCTCTACTACAGCCTGAGCCGCAGCTCGCTTAGACTGCCGATACCTGTCAGCTGCCTCTGGAGTCCCACAAGTCAGCCAGACCTGATAGGACTCCTTCTTCAGCTTGACGGCATCCCTTACTTCCGGTGTCCACCAACGGGTTCGGGGGTTGCCGCCACGACAGGCACCAGAGACCTTGCGACCACAGCTCCGAACAGCAGCAGAGACAATGGAGGTGGAGAACATGGTCCATTCAGACTCAATGTTACCAGCCTCCCTCGGTACCTGTTTGAAGTTCTCCCGGATGTGGGAGTTAAAGACTTCCCTGACGGAGGGCTCAGCCAGAAGTTCCCAGCAGACCCTCACACTACGTTTGGGTCTGCCGAGTCTTTCCGGCCTCCTTCCCCGCCATCGAATCCAACTCACCACCAGGTAGTGATCAGTGGACAGCTCTGCCCCTCTCTTTACCCGAGTGTCCAAGACACACGGCCGAAGGTCTCCTGAAACGACTACAAAGTCGATCATTGATCTCCTGCCGAGGGTGTCCTGATGCCACGTGTATTGATGGACACCCTTGTGCTCAAACATGGTGTTTGTTATGGACAAACTATGACTAGCACAGAAGTCCAACAACAAAACACCGCTCGGGTTCAGATCAGGGAAGCCGTTCCTGCCAATCACCCCCCTCCAGGTGCTACTGTCATTGCCCACGTGGGCATTGAAGTCACCCAGGAGGACAATGGAGTCCCCCGTTGGGGCACTTTCCAGTACCCCTCCGAGAGACACCAAGAAAGCTGGGTACTCTGAACTGCTGTTCGGCCCATAAGCCGAAACCACAGTCAGAGACCTGTCCCCCACCCGAAGGCGGAGGGACGCAACTTTCTCATCCACCGGGGTGAACTCCAACACTTGGCGGCAAAGCTGGGGGCTCACAAGTAAGCCCACCCCAGCCCGCCGCCTCTCACCATGTGCAACTCCAGAATGGTAGAGAGTCCAACCCCTCTCGAGAGACTGAGTTTCAGAGCCCAGACTGTGCGTAGAGGTGAGCCCAACTATATCTAGCCGGTACCTCTCAACCTCTCGCACAAGCTCAGGCTCCTTCCTTCCCAAAGAGGTGACGTTCCATGTCCCAAAAGCCAAGTTCCATGACCGGGGTTTAGGCCGCCGAGGCACTCGCCCTCGACTGCCACCCAAACCACATCGCACCGGCCCCTTCTGAGCTCTCCTGCAGGTGGTGGGCCCACTGGGGAGTGATCCCACGTTGATCGTTCGGGTTTTACCCGACCGGGGCCCGTGGGAGGAGCCCCGGCCACCAGGCACTCGCCTGCGAGCCCCAACCCCAGGCCTGGCTCCAGGGTGAGGCCCCGGTAACGCCAATCCGGGCGACGCAACTGGATCTGTGATGTTTATTTTCATAAAGGGGTTTGTGAACCGCTCTTTGTCTGGCTCGTCACCCAGGACCTGTCTGCCATGGGAGACCCTACCAGGAGCCGAAGCCCCAGACAGCATAGCTCCTGGGATCACTCGAGCACTCAAACCCCTCCACCACGTTAAGGTGCCGGTTCATGGAAATCCATAAAGGAAAAAAAAACATTATAATAAGATTATTTTTTTATGTATGAAATAATAGTTATTTTTTAAATTAATAACTGTAAACTTGAAAATGTAAACTTTCATTTTTTAAAACTTTTTTTTACGTATCTTTCTATAAATACTCAGGAACTTTGATACATTTTCTTTGTAAAGCCATGCCATAAATCTCACTTATATGGTCAAATTCAAACAAAATAATTCTAATTATCTTCACCTACCATCTCTATAAGATTCTTTCTATTAGAAGGAGTCGCGGCCAAATTGTTCCAATGGAGGATGGGTGTTGGCTCTACTTTTGGCAGCCGTTACTCTTCAGTCTATTAAATGTACATTTAATTATTCCAGATAATTTAGAATTTTCCTCTGTGTTCTAATACGGATGATACTTTTGCAGAGATAAACATTGTCTGGGTTATCTTTTTATGAAGAGCTGGTTTCCTGGGAGGTCCAGAAGTGTTGCAGCCAGAATTGCACCTCACATTGGAGTAAGCCTCCTCCAGAGTGTTTGCTGAACCAGATCTGCCTCCCACTGAAATCACCCTTTCTTCAAGAATGAGGTATCCTTGGCTGGAATTTAGTTTTTTTTGCACAAACGCCAACCTTTTTTGTACTATAGACATTTAAAACCAATGTGTGCTCTGAAGGGATGGATTATGATTTCCTTTGCTCATCTCTGTGCTCAAATTCAAATGTTGGATTTTTTTGGTTGCTTTTTTGAAAAGTTTGGAAAGAAATCTAAGTGCAGTTCTAGATTTTTTTCTGTAGAAAGGGGTTCCTCAAAAAGGATTAAAAGGTCAAATGAAATTGGTGTAAAAGTAGGATGTTAATTTTTGTATTTATCCTTGAATTAATTCAACCCTGGAATCCACTGGACTGTGAGGAGCCGCTGCCTGGCCAAAGAGTCATGGGTAAATCCTGCAGGGGATCATTTATCTGCTGTCATCAGTTACAGTGATCGATAGTGTTGATTAGGTACAGAGAAGTTTGACTCCTCTGAGTGTCCTTTGGGTTCTCAGATAGTTGGCTGAAGATCAGAACGCCGAGTCTTCTGATCCGATTAAAAGTTTACAAGGCGGAAAAGAAAGTTTCTCGAGGCAAAGAAAAGAGATATTTCTAG
The DNA here is from genome assembly GCA_036245035.1 of Adrianichthys oophorus. NCBI lineage: Eukaryota > Metazoa > Chordata > Actinopteri > Beloniformes > Adrianichthyidae > Adrianichthys > Adrianichthys oophorus. The sequence continues at coordinate 34,072,916 of BSAI01000030.1, forward strand.
GGCTGTTCCTCCCCCAGTAGGAGGTGGAATTCTTTGTACGTTTTTCTAAGCATTCAAAGATTATGCAAAAACCACCAAGCTGGATTTAAGGGCATTCTGTGGACATATGGAGCATGAGGAGAGTTTGTTTGAAACAGATCACTCCCTTCATCTGAAGTGAAAGAGGAATATCATTTACGTTTCTTTCGATTTGAGATTCCCCTGGCGAGTGCGGCAAATTCCACAGGCTCACGGAGACAGTTGTGTGTGATTTCCCTTCAAATTTTTATGACGGGTGACAGATGAGAGCAAACGCAGTGCAGCAACCTGCTCCGTCTGATGTCAGCTTCTTAAGGATTCTGGCTCACGCGCGAGCACTCGGCTCATCCGTTTAGAAACCCTGACAAATCAAAAGAACGATGGCGCACGCTCCACTGTTTCCTCTTTAGCACCCAAGTAAATAACATCTTCAAGATTTCAACTCAAAGATCTGCAAAGCTACGGTTCACTCCTGCTCAATCTGCCATGCATCAGAGAAAAGAATCTATGAAGACACACAGTGGAGAACAAAGCCCAATGCTCCAGCAGGAATTAGGAAGGAAGTTCAAAACAGAAACAGTCTAAAATTTAGTCTGATCTTTTTGTCAGTAATACTACATTTTAGAGAAATTTTAGGAGGCTTTAATATTTTTGAGTAATGGTCAAGTTATTGAACTGCAGTTTTAGTTTTGTGCTGCATGTAGGTGGAAACAGCTGTAAATTGATATATAATTTTTTGATTTATAACTATAGAAACATGAATTGTGAACAAACTAAATTGCCTCTAGGTGGGCATGTGAGTGTGTGACTGCGACAGACTGGCAACCTGTCCAGGGTATACCCTGCCTTTGCTCAATAGCAGCTGGGATAGGCTCCAGCAACCTGTGACCCCCAAAAGGGATTCCGCCGATTCTGAAGATAGATGGATGAAACTTTTTTAATAACCCTTAGATACATACTGATCAGTTTGACTTTAGTTTTGAATTTAAATGAAAAACAGGGACACGTTACCTTAAAGATGTTTAACATCTTAGTTTTAACTTCACTAAATTGTTACATTCTCTTTTACATGAGCTAACATGATTTAATGACATAGAGTAATAAACACAATTCAGAAAATTATAAAATGTGACTGGCGTCCTGACCAGAGTGCACCTCGCCTTCGCCAAACAGAGACAGGCTCCAGCAACCCCGTAACCCTGAAAGGGATAGAACGGGTTAAGAAAATGGATGGATGGATTTTTATGGTGACAATTCTCCAAGTTGTTGAAAATAATGGCAATTGTTGTGAGTTTGTCCAACACAGGAGACTCTCCATTTCAGTCTGTTTTCTGCTGGACAAGACAAGTTCAAATGAAAAAAACATGAAAATTAAAGAGGGCTAAATGAAGAAATAAGAAAAAAATGTGTGGCAGTTATTAGTAAGTAAATTGGTAGAGTGATCACAGTCATTTGAAGACATGAAAATTCTGAAAAATCTGGAGTCATGAAAATTGTGTTTTTGGTGTTTTAACATGGAGGACAGATATTAAAAAATGTAAGCTTAAATTGCATTTCTGAGTATTTCTTTATTCAAATCATTGTGAACCGTTAGCAGATGCAAAAACTCCATTTGAAAAAGAACTTATTTATGATGTAGAGTGGGCCACAAGTTCCCTGCTCCGCTCTGCAATGGAAGGAGGGGTGGAAACTATGTCTTAGAAAATGACAGGTTTTTTGATTTAGGCTAAAAATGGCACAATCACAATTAAAAGACCATTTTGAACTTTTTTGAAATAGATGATTGGAGTGGGTCTTAATGATCCTTCTGACCTGTCAGTCCCTCCTCCCAAAACCTAGATGCACATTTTCTGAACATGCTACATTTGTGAAAGGAAGGTGGCTCAATATTTAATGTAGTAGATAAGGTGATATAATGTTTAAATCATGAAAATAACAATAATTCTTGGCGGTCTCTAATCCTCAGACCTGACTTTCCTTTTAGCGTCTTCATCTGAAAGCCCTCAGCTCTCCATGTTGCTCTCTACATGCTTAAGGAGTTCAGAGAGGAGGTGCAGCTCATCCGCAGCATGTTTCAGGCAGGAACAGGTCCTCTCTCTGGGCATGGAGGTTGGGCTGATGGAGGTGAGAGGGTTGCTCCAGCGTCCTGGCACATGTTCTCAGCATTAACACAGCAGTGGCTCATTTTGCATCACTCTGCGGGGCTGCGCTCGGCTCCGTGTTCTCCATGTCTTTCTGATTATGCACTGCTGGAGCTTTTCACACCGACAAGAGAAGGAAAAGGCTTTTGGAGACTTTTTGCCTACACAGATTTAAATCAGAGCCATGGGTAATCTGACAGTGGAGGCAGCAGAAAGGATTCATTTATATTGCAGTGTCAGAGAGACGCTGTATGAATGGATGCTCATCCTTTAATGCCGCGCAGTATTTTAAACAGATCCTCATCTCTCGCGGTTTTTATAGTTTACGATGCGTTTGCACCTTTACAATGAGGCATCCATCCTTCCTTAAAAATTCCTTAGGCAGAGCTGCCACTCGTCTCACTGTTGCCGGGCAGAAAAAAAAGCAGCTCTGATTATCTCTAATGATACAATGGACCGATCTGTTCATGGTGTTGCTCTCTATGCAGGTTAAAAGTACCCACTTTCTCCATTCTCTCCCTCCTTCCAATGTTAGCCATCTGGAATACATTCAAGCATGTGAGACAAGTCCCACATGCAGACTGTAAATATTTCCCCCGTTTGTACATGAAAACACTTTCTCCAATGGCGGGGCCTCTTAGAATTCATCCTGGTTGGCAGAAACTCTTTCGGATGAATTGGTTTTAAAGTCTCAATTAGCTAACTTTGTGTTTTTCTAATCTTGTGGGGGCTGCCGGTGCTTGTGTTTCCTCACCGGTGTGTTTTAGGAAGGTTAATTATTTTCCAACAGCCTCAAGTGAGAAACCCTTTGATGTACAATGCATCTTTACACGAGAGCGCCTTCAAGTTGAAAGATCATTTGTGCACATCCAGCGTGCAGCATTGTTCCTGTTAAGTACCACGGCACAAGTTTTAGGGGTGAAGTGCGTCTGCGTTTATTCACTTCAGATATGAATGCCGGGCTGAGCACATCTCTTTGGCATTAAAGTAACGACATCTGTGTGCTCATGCAGCATGCAAATCACGCTTCCCTCCAGATATCATGTGACGCAGCAAAGGTGCTGCATTTTAATTACAGTGTGCTGACTAATGACCCTCTGCATTATGCATAAACGAGGACAGAGAGGAATGCTGATTTTAACTTTACTTCTTTAAGGTTTCATTCATCTCAGCACAATCCTGAATAAACCTTGTGTCAGCACAAAGGTTTTTCATGGCAGGACATAATTAAAAAGAATCACCTGGCCCTCACCAAATATTTAAAAAGGATAAAAAAGGCACTCAATTTTAATTTACCAAAGCTGAGAAAACTGGAAATATAATATGCTTCATTATACTCCATTTATAAGACAAAATGTAGCTGCCAATGTATTTCCATACTCTGCCCTCAATTTTATACAAAAAGTATCTTCTGGTCCCAAATAGCTATTTCTAAGATGTATTTACCACATTAAGACATTATTTAGGATCATTTCTACCACTAAAAGGTATTTTTTTTCTTAAGCTTCATCTAGTGTGATTTATTTTTGCAGAGAGAAACAGCTTTTTATGAACATTTTTTTTCATTTACTTTGAGTGAATTTCAGCTTATTATTTCTGAAATCAGGTTATTTTGATTTAGTGTCGATTTTTTTACAGTTGGAGTCTGCACTTGGCTCACTTTGCTTTAGTCTCTTTCTATTAGGTCCCCTTTTGGACTCGCAGCAACATTTTAGATCATTTTCTTGATGAATGGCCCCACTTCTCCAGGACAGATTGCCTCTGGTGTTTTTCCGCTGGTTTACAAAGAAGGAGCGGCCTCCACCTGCAGCTGCTTTTGTTAGGTTTTTGAGTTTTTCCTGCCCTGATACAGACTGCAACCAAAAATTAGTTTGGTGAACACACCAACATTTCTGATGCCGAAATTGTCAGAAGAGACAGTTTTACTCTTAATGATCTATAATTGACACAAAGTGTAAGCACAAAGCAATTTTAATTCAATTTTTTTACCAACACTCACAGCTGCAGCTACACAGCTCCTTGTGGTGTATGAACAAAATATTAGATTATATAAATGCAATCAAACTTTGAATTATTAGAATTAAAATCACTACAACTGACAGGTTTTAATCCAACCATGAAAAGTATCCACAGCCAGATTCTGCTTTGAAAGACATTTATAAACCATATTACTTTGTAATTTTTCAACAAATTATTTCATGTTTGTGTACAACTGAAAAAGACAAATCTTGAGTAAATGTATCATTTTGCCTCCAAAAAATCCACCAAACTTTTTTTTCCAAGATTTTGACCAAATTTGTTGACATGTCTGTTAAGTTTGATATGAGACATTTTCTTGTATCTGATCTTTTAGAATCTCAAAGTTTTGACTTCATTAATTTACATCTTAGATTTTTTTTAATATTCTAACAACAGAAGACCCTGCTGTTTTAAACTGTACAAAGATTTTGCCATGAAACTAAACTCTGACTTATTAGAGACAAACATGAGAATCCAGCATTTTTACAAGAATGAACATTTATAAAATCTCTAGAGATACATTCAACTATTGTTCAGGGGGTCCCAATACTAAATTACTGCTCTAAACACTTTACAAATGAGAAATGACAGGAATGGCTGGCCTGAAAAAAGTTGGTGTTGAAAATGTAAAATTTGCAGGAGATAAAGTTAAGCTTTGTAGCTAAGTTAAGAATGTAGCATGTGTTGCATAGTTGCAGTGTTGCAGTTTCATAAATGCGCATTCAGCTAGTGGTGTTCCCAATGGACCAGAACTGGACAAGCGGGAGTGACGGGGAGGAAATTCTTCTTTTTTTTGTTTTTGTAGTTTTTCTAGCGCTTGTCTGTCACCTACAGTTGGAAGAGGCTTGGTGAGAAAATGTCAAAGCAGTGCAAATCTTGTGACTCTTGCTCCAAGCTTTTTCTTTCACAACTCTATTGCAAAATTTGAAAGACTTGGTGTCATAATTCCAGTCGGGCACAAACCATAATTTCCTCTTCGTGATCATGTTTGCAATGGTTGGCATTTCCATGATTTGAAAAGGACGCTACTCATATCACTTCCAAATTCGAGTGCCTGACTGGTCAAAGTTCAACTGGTTTAACTGTTGACAGTTTTAATGTGTGGAGCCAAGGGAATGCCAGATCTTAAGATGCCAAAGAATTTTTGACTAAACTTGGTTTGTGTGGAAAATGAGACAGTCACTCACAGGAATGCCATCTCTGAGATTTTTCTTTGAACTTCAAAAAATGAAAAGCAAAGGTTTAAAGCTGCTCTTTCTTCTGGTGTCGCTCTCTGTGCAGTGAAGCTCCAGCTGATTCCACTAAAAGAGCAGAATGTTCTCAGAAAGCGGGGCTCCTTCCATGCATTTCTCTCTTTCCTTCTCTGCTGCAAGACTAGCGATAAAGAAAATCTGCTTTCTTCTAACACAAAGTGAATCAGAAAAAGTAGATTGTGTTTCCTCGCTGCCCGTTTTTTCGGCGAGGCTTTGAAACAGTCAGCCTGTTAGGAACTTCAAGATCTCCCCCCTGCTTTTTCACTGTCACTTGTTATGCCTTGTTGTTAGTGTTTCATCTTTGTTCTGTTTATTTTAAAAACAGCCATTCATGAAATTGAGGGATGGAGATCAACCTGTTCATATAAATATCTTACAGTGGATGCTTTCCTCTTTTGCACCACGACAATATGAGGAGGTTGTTTCAGCCTCCAAACAGACTGCCGGATTTATTTGTGTAGTTTGGTCTCTGAAAATGAAAAGAATGCAAGATGGGAGCAGAGTGAAAGACGGAATGAAAAATTAATCAAGCTCTGCTTCCTGAGGAGCGTCTGGGAGAGCAAAGGATTTATAGCTGCCAGTCCATAGCTCACTGTGTTATCAGAGCAAGCGGTCGCCTTCTTCCCTCACTCCATCACTCACACACGGCCGTGAGAGCGCGTGGGCGTGTTTATCGATGTGTCATTTGGCCTTGTTGTGTTTGGCCTTTAACAGCGACAGAACCGCGGTCACATGAGCTATTGTGCTAAACCAGCTTTCAGTTACTCAGCTTTTTTTTTTTAATGTTTGCGTGCATCTGCAATGTTTTTAAATCATCAACAGGACTGATGCCAGTTATCACCAGGTGCTTTATTAAACCAAAACCTCAAAGCAGAACTGCATTTTTGGTACAGTTTCAACTTTTAAGATAAAATATGGTGCATTTTACATAAAATTGAAAAAGCTACAAGGGGAAAAAATGGCAAAACTGTCCTTCCTTTAAAGCTGAAACTCTTTTTTTAAAGCGTTTTTATAATTGCATGGTGTATTATTGAACCAATCATTATGTATTTTACAACGTGCCATTTAATCCACAACTCAACTTAGTTTAGCATCACTTTGAAAGGAAAAATACTGTAAGGTCAGGCATGAAGGGGTTAACATGAATTATCATTAATTATTGATGAATTAGTATTAGTTGTGTTTTTTTATTGCAAAGTTTCTTGAGTAAATTGTTTAATAATCTTAGAGTTTTTTATTATTTTTAATTTTATTTTCTGACTTGTGATGCACTCAAAAATGAATCTGACTGTTTCTTATGGCTTCCTTCTGTTTTAGGAGGCACTTTTAATAAACAAAAATTAAGCTGAGTCTCTGATTGACGTGACGTGAATTCTATGCCAAAGTTCAAATAGTTGAACTCTGCATACACCACGCTGCAAAATGCAGAATGTCCGAAATGCGCTGGCACCAGACCGCCGCACTGTACCTGACGCTCAAAACGCACCACAGGACCAATAATCTGTACGTTGACAAAACATTTAAACTGGACGCCAATGACTTGCGGTAAACGTTCAATGTGAACGCAGCTTGTGACCCACCCTGTCAAACAGACCAGAGTTCTCTTGTTTGATCGCACCAGAATACAGTTGAGCTTTTATACCAAAAAATTGAGACAATTTAAATAATAATCTGGTGCAGATGAAATCTGTCAGTGAAAATACACCCTTAAAAAACAATCTTTGTTAAATCTCAAAAGAAGCTACTGCTTACACAAAAAAACAGGAGGCCAAAATTTTACTTTTTTATTTTTCGTAAACCTTAGAGGTTCTTTTTAGTTTAAAGAATTATTGCAATTTGGCTTCTTGCCTTTCTAAAAAGAGTTATGGCTACCATCTTTACCTCTTTATTCAGCTCAGTGAAGTATTAATCTTCTGTTGCTATGGTGATGCTTTAAATAGTCTGCTCTAGTGTGTTTTCACTAAGAAGATGTGTCCTCAGTGAGGATCTTTGGACACTACCTTTAAATGCTGAGTAGAGGCTGAACTCAAGTGTCTTCACTGAGCACGCTATCACATTCAGAGTCCTACAATCAGCTGCAATCAGGAAAATCCACTTCCAAGTGGCAGCTTGTTGTCTTCATCACTTCTCTGTGGTAAAATCCAACTTGCGCTGCTGTGTAAATTAAACGTTTGCTGTCAGTGACAACAGTAAACGTTCCCCCAAGATAAATCAAAGTCGGCACACACAGTCCTAAACTCCTCGCACACTCTGCAGTCGAGAAGAAGGATCTCCATAAAAAATTCATAACTCTGCATAATTAGACATGCTGTTCGAGACCTAGTTTAGGTGTTAGGAGACTGTTCGTGCTCAACAAACTAAATTAGATTCTGTGTGAGAGAAAGATATAAAAAAAACATTGTGTCTGGGGGTTCACTTGCTTCATTTGATCAAGTTAGTGGTTGGGATCATTTTTAAGATTTAAGTAAAAGGAGGATAAGATGCCTTCACATCCTTTAGATTCATGTTTTACCATGCAGCGTCGTACATGATGGTTGTTCTGTAATTAATGAAAATTTTTAGTTTTTTAAACAAAAAGTAGACTTCATTTTTTTCCGATCAAATCTGGTCATCTGCGACAGACTGGCGACCAGTCCAGGGGTGTACCCTGCCTTCGCCCATGAGTAGCTGGGTTAGGCTCCGGCAACCCCGTGACCCCGAAAGGGATAAAGCGGATTGGAAGATGAATGAATGAATTAAATCTGGTCATAGTGGAAGTTTGAATATTTTTGCTTGAAATCCGATTTATTAACATCTACAGTGCATAGATGGCACTGAGTCTGACAAAACAGAAACACGTATAGGGTCTGATGGGGGACACATTAAGGGCAAACAGACATCAGGCGCTCAAGGCCAGTTGGTAACAGCTCACTCATTGGCCTTGGCAGGGTCATGTGATTGATCCTGCAGCAGTTTTTACTGGAAAATCAATACAGCTTCACACACAGACACTCTTAAGAATCTTAGCAGAAGTACTAGAACAGTTCTACTCCTTTGTGTGAACATAAAGTGTGCTTTAAGGTTTTTCTTTATTTATCGAGCGTTTATGGGCAAATGAACTGGGCCTGCGTGAGCGTGTGCAGTTCTGCAGCCCATGCATTGGTGTGTGTCATACTACAAAGAGCCCTTGCCTCCTTTCCGACAGTTCCTCAGAGGAGTTTCTTGTCTTGAATAATTTGACAGTTTTCTTGTGTTTGTGAAGGAAAGTGAACACTGACAAACACGACGGCAACCTGGTGTGACAGGATTTTCAAACTGCACACTTGAAAGGACAGAAACATGAAAGATATAGGTGTCTGTAGAGAGGGTGAAAACAAAGTGTTAGGTTCAAAACCCAAACATTAGTAAATCTGCAAAGAAACACAAGAGAGTTGAGTATGGCTTTTACCTGCAGGGAGAGTGCCAGAGATCGCTCAGTTACAAGCTCCTCCAAACACTCTGCAGACCTCAGTCTCCCCCTGCTATTTATTGAAAGGGAACACCCTAGTTACATGCTGATTCAGCCACTAAGGGAGGGGAAAAAAAGGGGGCTGGCTGAAGCAGTTTGTAGATAAGAAGAGAACAGGAGAGGTAAACCGTGCCCCTTCCTGAGATAGGGGTCACACGACAAGACTTTGAGGTTTGATAGTGTGCAGCCCTGGTATGTAAGACTTTGAGGTTTGATAGTGTGCAGCCCTGGTATGTAAGACTTTGAGGTTCCCCTGTTTGTCCTGCCCCTGGTGTGGAAAGGTCACAACCTCTTAAGATACACTCAGAACTGCCATTCCACAGAGGAGTCACCATTTGTAACTGAAGAAAACAGAATAATAATCATAAAATCTCTAACACAAAGTTACATACTAAACAAAAGTTATTACCATTTGGATATTTTTTTAAATCAAATAAACTCAATTTCCTTGTATTTTTACACCTGTCATAACATAACATGGCCAAAGTTACATATGTTAAATATTATAAGTTTAAGAGCAACACTTTGATATATGGGAGCAAAAGTGTCTCAAACTGTTACACAAAAAGTGGTTTGAAGGAACTTTAACCGTAGAAACCATAGAATTATAGAAATAACTTCCATTTCTAATTTCTGTCATAAGCTTAGATATTTAGCTTTGTCTCTTTCCTTCCGGAATTTCACAAAATAGATCAAATTAAAATTTTCCCACCACAAAGGAAGTGTCCTGCATTTTTATATTAACTGTTCACATCATGTCCGCGCTGTGAAACCATAGACCACTAGCTCATCTTTAAACTACTTTGAAATCATATCTTATTTGTTACTTTTCATGATTAAATAAGGACATTGTATTGCTTCCAGTTTAGTTTCTGACAATGTTATGACAGCTTTAAACCTTTGTTTTTCACCAGTTCTAAAAGGGCTGCAGTGATACTGAAACTTGGGTGTCTGAGATGACTTTCACAACAAGCCTTGGTATTTATGACCTGCAGCTGAGTCTCTGCTTTATTACAGTTTTGCTTTGCGATGGCCGTCCTCATACAGTAAAATTGTGCTGCATTTCTCCCCAGTGACAGATTTCAGCTCAGGAACAGACACCACTTGACCTTACATGCTGTGACTTCCTGTTTATTTTGAGCAGTTTTGGAAACTATAAAAAATGAAAAAACACGTTACCTTTTAAACTAAGATGTCACATATGGAAGACGTCTGTTGAAAAATTTTCAACTCATTTTCTGGAGAACTGTTTCTTGAGGTAACAAAATAAAATTCCTTTTTCCCAAGAAAATGAGTAATTAATCGCTATTGCTTTGTTTTCTCATTGATCTGTAGTTGTCTGCGCAGCTGCAACCAGGGTGATCTTCTCAAGCATCTGATTTGAACGTTTTTTTCGGACTACCAAACATAACGCAACTTTCGCTTGAGCTACACCACAACTAACATGAAGTTGTTAATTAATTATTGATTTTGTTTATCATTTTGGCTTATATCTGACCAAGTGTTTGTTTTTCTACAAATCGCCAATTACAGAAAAATGAATTCCTTTTTCTTGAGTAAATGAAATTTGTTTTCTTGAGATCATGTGTTTTCTTGCTAAGCTGTTTTTTTTTATTCTGTTATCTTTGGCAAACAAGCTGAAATATTATTTTGTTATCTTGATAAAGCAGTTGTTAAATGACAATGAGCTATTAAGTTATCTCAAAAAACCATGGAAAAAAAGCAGATGTGGCCGTCTTTGTCTTCTATCGGTATGTCCTAAAAACACAAGATTCTCTTACTTTTTACCTAAATAATGCATGTAATTCAAATGTAATATTTCTATTTATTTTTTTACGCTGTAAGGGTTACACAAACACTTCGGAAATGTGCTTTCTTAAATAACCACTTAGTTCCTTCACGTTATTGTTTTATTGGATGCTCAGTTTGGTGTTTTTGTTGTTGTTGCAGGATTGCATTCTTTTTTCTTTGTAACCAAATTATATGCTCATTTGTGCCCTTTGAAATGTGTTCTGGTGTTTCTAAACATGGCAGGAGCACTGACCCTCAATGAGCTTGGCTTCTCTTCCTTCCTTAGTGCTCTTCAGCTCGAGAGAGAATCTTTTTGAGCTTTTTTGAATCTCTCACGCACTTACCTCTCTGTCTTAATGGTATTTTACTCACACTTTACATGTTTGGTCAGTTGGTCAAATCCATTTGTCTTTCTGTCCGATTGTTTGTATTCTATGATAAATGTTGTCTGTGCAGTCAGATTGGCTCAGTGATTTATCTCCGCACTGCAGTAAATTGGCCTAACATGGCCCACAGCTTTCCTGTGAAATGGTTGTGGGACTTAAATATTTTCTGACATTTGATGACATTCCTGTTTTTCTGTTTGCCGAAGATTCGTCAACACAAATTCTGTTTGCGTCCCTCTAATTCTCACGTCCTACTGTTTCTGTGCCCTGCGCAGTGAAGGGATTGGGTGTTTAAAATAACTTTAAAGACTTTGGTGGTTGTGTCAGAGAGACATCAACCTTTGGAAGAAGAGCAGAAAAACAAACATGGAAAAAGCTCGTGCACACGCTCCCTCATAAACTCCTTCCACAGCTGCCGTCATCATCTGTCTTCTGAGTTGCTGTCACACAAGCGAGGCCTCGGCAGCAGCAGGTTGGCTGCAGGAAATGAAGCGAGAGAAGCTGCTGTGGATGAGTGTTTGGATTTTTTTTTCCTTGTGCTTTGACTTCTCCTCTGAGTCCATCTGCAGCACTTTAAGGCCTGATCTATTTTCAATGTTTGCTCATGTCAGTATGCGACACTGCAGCTTTATGTGTTGTTGTGACTTTTTGTCACGTGCTTGTGTGCAGCTCAGGTTTGTGTTTGTCCTGCAGTGTTACTGTCACTGCATGTTTACCTCTGTGTATAGAAAGGTAAATGGCAGATGATGTAATAGTTTTTGTCCCCAGTGAGCTGGACTAAATGAGCCAAAGGTTTGGAGTTCAATGTGCAACAGACGCACAGTTTTTATGACTGCGTGTGTCAGTCTTTCAGACAATTTCCCTAAATCCCTTATTAAAATCAACCAGAAAGGTATTGGCTTGCATAACTGTAATCCCTAATTGTCTAAAGTGCACCACAAACTGAAATGTGTGTTTGTTGTGTATCAGTCAGGCATATGAGATTAGTACTGACGATACATTTTATTAGTTAAAGGTGGTCTTTGAGGCTGAAGGTTAAATAGTTTAAAAGCTACTATGGGCACAAACCAAAGTTTAATTAGTGTTTCCGCCTCGTCTTTTGGAGAAAATGGATGACGTTCTTTATCCATTGCTCTTACTGAGACTTTCTGTACTGCTTCATTACCAGTTAGGAGTGAAATTTGTCTTTTTTGTGTACTTTTCATGGAAGTTTTTAGCAAAAATATCTCAGGGTGTATTCCGACTGTCAAAATCGTTTGGTTCGGTCTGAGTCCACTAATTTGTTTCGGTTTAGATTGTGTTTGGTTTGTATTCAGACTGGCGCCTACAGGAGATTTCTGTTTCAGACCAAAACTTGTAAACAAAACCCCGTGACTAAAGAGTTCTTCAGTCATTGGCCAGGAAGTACGAGGTGGGTCAAAACAACAAGAGAAAGTTGGAGGAGTGGCACTTTAAAGTCCTTATCGGGATTGTTAACTTCTCTTAAACATGTCAGGAACAACAATTTTTACTTGTTACTTTGATACGACGGAGACATGCTTTAAGACGGTTACTGGCAAGAAGACATGCTGTGTGTGCTTTAACTAGAAGCTACAAGCTAGCTTTTAGGTTAAGCTACAGGCTACAAGCTAGCTTTTAGGATGATGTCACAGCAGCGCGTGCTGCGCAACGAGACACAGAAAAGCATGTAAGAAGCGTTTGCAGCGGTGTGAAGATAAATATTCCAATAAGTAAACAGTTGGATCAGTTATTTCCTCTTTGATAAGAAAACAATTAATGCTTTTGGGTCTGGTCACACCGCCCGAACTTTGCTGAAACGTTCCTGGAGCGGTGAAAAAAAATCACTCACCACTTGTGACCGTTCATCACCGTTTAACAAAAGTTGGCTTCCGTTAAAGCCTCTTGTGTTAGACAATGTTACTGTTACAGTCGCGGATTATAAATCTTCGGAAACACAAGGTGTCTAATTGTATAAACCAATTTTGTAATTTAAACTAAACTTTATTTAAACGGACGGAAAAGAAGAAGGGGGAAGAAGAGAGAAGGATGGCAGAGAGTGGGGGGAATAGCACAAAAGGCAGGGGAACATGGGTGGGTTAAATAAATTGGAGGAAGATTACAGGTGAGGGGGTAGAATCATAAAACGACAGACAACACGATGCTGGGATTTCATAATTATTACAGTCAAGTGTGAATGTTTGTCTAAAATGGGCGGGGCCTATCCACACACTCAGATGTTCAGATATTACTTCCTTTTCACGCTTAATTTGAGCATTTCAGCCATTAACCTTTGATTACCATTTGTCAAAGTTTAGGAAAAACCTTTAAAAACATGAGGTTGTAGCATTGCCACAAAGGTGGACAAAAATAAGAAATCTCAATGACAATAAAAATATTGTTTTTTCTAGTTTCTAGAAGCCACTAAATCATTTACTCAACTTTAGCTGAAGGCATTACGAAAAACAAAATAAAAATTATTTGCCAATTGCTATTACTCATATTTTGTATTTATTCCTTCTTTTGCTTACAAACAGAATTATGAAAAAAAAAGCCACTAAACTGTACACAGAAGATGCACTTTAACTCATTGGGCTTTTAGTGTCAAACTTGTATAGATCTGTCATTTGAAAAGCCATCTTAATCATCGGTTCAGGGAGCAGATTAGAAGACATTATATAATAGAGAATCATTTAACCTCTGCTGCCCTCGTGTCCCTCAGCAACATGAGGCTCGTTTCCATATTAAAAGGGGGATGATGCAGAGACCTGGGCTTTTTAGCAGTGGTTTCAGAAGATGACATTCAAAATGGATGTGGCTTACACTGTAAAATAATAATGGAATGATAAAAGTGAAAGCTGTGGTGGAGGCAAGCCAAGCCCCTTCTTGTCCTCTTTTCAGTCAGAATAGAACAATCAGTGGTTCAACACAAGCAAGGCTGCAGTGTCCTTTCGATATTTCTATTTCTTATTTAGCACAATCTCCAAGAAGCTAGAAAAAAAATAAAACAAACAAGAAAATATACAAAATCCTTTAACTTTTTGGTTTTGGAATATTTGTCAGAGAACAATTGACAATGATTTTAGAAATGAACAACTTAATAAAGTTGCTGATGCAAAATAACTGTATTAGCATCAAGATCTCCTCAGTCTATTGAGATTATTGCATAAAGTAAATACCTTAAAGTTCCTTCAGTATGAGTGAACCTCTTCACATCTTATGAAATCCATTTTACATTTTCTGTTTGCTTAATAATTTAAGTTCAGAGAAGCTGAAGGAATCACCAGATTACAGCTGGCGGTGCGTTGCAGACAAGTAGCTCATCATTGAGCCATGTATAATTAATTTTAGTCTCCTAGGATTGACACGAGGTGGATTTTGGTTAACATCACACACGTAATGATGCAAACAGAGACATAAAGGCTGTACCGGAAGTCTTAAATTGACATTTCTCTTTTGATTTAACTGAAGACTTTAAAGTGTCTGGTTCTGTTTCCAGCTTTTTTGGATGACAAACTCTCTGTCACACGATTCTCAGCCGAAAAACTTTATCCTCCAAGCTTCACAGCAATGCTGATACAGATGTGCAGTTGGCTGGGACTGAGCTGCGGGTGTGTGGGCAAAGCCAAACCCTGGAAAAACAGCAGCAACTTTTGCTGTCAGTCATGTTCAAGTGACATTAATCATTTAGCACATCATGTTTACTGGATTTCATTCATACCAAGGCACTTTGTGGTTACTTGGAGTTGTTTTTTAAAATTCACAGTTACTTGCGGGTCAAAGCAGTGGAGGGAATGGTGGAGTGAGCTCATGTCACTTTGGGTCCAACTGAGCAGGAGTCAATCAGCCTCCACCCCGGCTGAATAAGTTGGTTTGATTTCCCTTCAACTCGCAAGACGTTCTGTTTGGGACTAGTCACACCAGCAGTTAAGCTTTAGTCAGATATAACCCATATGGGTGGGGGTTGACTCTTACAGGTGTTGCAGGAGTTTGGGTTGTCTGGGCCCGACCCATGGAGGGTCATAGAGAGCCGCATGCTAAGGAGAGCTCAGGTGTGTCTTCAAGTTCCCTTGAGGCGTCTACAACCACCTTAAGGGTCTTCATAAAAACAAAACATGCCATTGTCGTCTGTGTGATAACATATTGTGAAGTATCTGGAAGACAAATGTAAGTTGCACGCACTTGTGACGTACAGGACGATGGTCCCTAGTCGTTAGTAATGTGCAGAAACTAGCCTCTCACTGATAGCGCGTGAATTCCTCATGCACAGGGATTGTAGGTGATACATAAGTACCTGGCACCTGTAGGATGCCCACACAAAATATGGTCCAATTGCCTAATTTTTGAATTTGTAACACTCGGGCTACATGCAAGGAGTGCGTACTTACTGTATCACCCCCAACAGCACTTATGGCCTTCTTACTCACTGTGTCTCACCTACTTTACCTTTATTTACCCTTGCATGTTGTATAAATATTCGCCACAACCTGTTGCCTGCAGGATGCCTAAAGAAACGAATGTGGATGAACATTTTCACGCTGCAGTCTGCAGTCTCACCGAGTGGTTTATGACCTTGCGCAATATGTGATACCCCTTGTTTGTCAATTTCTCTTAATGGTTCGGCATAAAATTCAAGCTTAAAACTGAACTCCAAACATTGTGCTTTCAAATGTTTTTTTTTTTTTGCCTTAGGCATTCTTTTTTCTGTTTGCAAACCACTTTCCTTCATTTATTTAGCCTCTCACTCCTATGCATTTGCAATGTGTTGCAGACACCTGTGATGTTTTAGATGTCCCCGTTGGCAGGCATCAGTTCTTTGTACTTCACCTACATGACAGTAATGGCTGCAGGAAGACTGCAGACGTCCAGAAACCAATGAAAGTAACAAGTTCCGATGATGAGATTTTAGTTTTTTCTTCTTGCTTTTTATAAAGATGTCTGGCAAGTCTTTTAAGAATTGAAAATAAAATAGATCAGAGGGCAGCTGTGTTGTCAGATATTAAAGTTTTAAAATGCCTCAGACTTCTCAAAAAGCAAATCCAGAGCTCCTTCAGTGTTTTTCTGGCTGTCCTCTCGGCATGGAAGCAAGTTTGTGCTCAAACAGCCGGGGGAACATTGATCTGCACTGCTCACTGTGGGCTCAACTTGAAAAAGCATACCGAACATTTAATCTACTTCAAACTCAACCTATTCATCCCATGTAAAGACTGGCCATTCAGTTCAAATCTTTTCTGTTACACAAAAAATAAATATTGAAAAGATTCACATTTCTATTTTTGTATTTTTTTTTAAGGAAAATTTTTGCTCTTTTGTTTGCTTTGCTTTTTAGTTATTTTTGTTTATTTTATGTCATTTTCTGTTTTCAGGTTTTGTGTGTTCCCCTCTGTCACAGTCACACCAGCTTCAAGTTATGGCTTATCCTCAGCTGTCTTCTATGCTAATGGCCTTTAGTGTGTTTAACTGCCTGGTTTTCTAGCTGTCTGTTTTATCACCATTTTTATTTGTATTTATTTATTTTCTTAATATTTCTCTTCTCCATTGTTTTAGTTTGTTCATGTTTAGGCTTATTCATAAAACCTTTGAAGTCTGACTTTAGCCATTATGAGTTTTTTTCATATATGTTCATTTATTTTAAATACATTAACAAAACAAACTAGCAGAAATAACACTTGGTCCACTGATATATTTAAAACTTACAGAGAAGAACATGTTGTGAAAATGAAAAAATACATAAGGCAAAATTGCATTTAGTGTTAGGACACAAATGCTCTCTTAGAAATTGTGGTGATTTCTAGTCCAATATAAAGCTGGAGAATGTCCCATGTATTACTAAAAAAATCTTTGCAATGAATTTTGTCAGATATCCAGTTTATGAGAAGACATTTTCTAGCCCTGAAAGTAAACATTCTGGAGAGTTTTCTATTTTATTTGCTGCTGACACAGCAGCATCAGCCAATCCCAGTAGTATGAACAAAAGATTACTATTAAAATCATCAGACATGACTAGTGATACTACAAAATTGCAGCACTTTTGAACATTCACTTGTTCCTAACTTTTATATTTTATTATTATCATTATTATTATTAATGTTTTAAATATTCTTTTGTTTAGAATATATTTATGTCAAGTAATTACTTTCACATTTTTTAAACTTTTTTACAATAGTGTTTTAAATATATTTTTAAAATCAAAAATACAAAAGCAATTTCAGACAAAAAGAAAACATAGATATGATGAATCATTAAAAGAGCCCTGCTTTGAGGAAATATATGGAGGGGAAAACTACCAAAAAAGGTGAAAGGCAAAAAATCTTAAAGGCAGGGTTCATTTTGCGAGTAAATCATTTATCTGTTCTCTTAAAATGGTCTTTTTAGGCTTTCTGTATTCACAAAAGTGCAATTTTCTACTGTGGCTGTTTAAAAATGGTCATAATTAAATCTAAAAATGCCCCAGATTAAGACAATTCATGCTGAGAAGTGTTTCCACAGAGATTTTTCGGTTGCAAACTTACAAACAAAAACACTAACTATTTTACAGAGAGATTATGGTTAAAAAATATACTTTTTAAGCAGATTAAACTATGCCATTTGGATTCTGTCAAACAAGTCTATGCTTCTGTGGCTGCAAACGTTCACCATGGTTAAAGTTAGAAGTTTTTCCTCTTTCAATGTAATTTAGTATATTTATAATTCAAAGTCAACGCTCTGTCTGAGCCCTGTGCTGAGCTGCATGTCTGGTGTTCTTGTATGATGCTTATAATTAGTGCTAATTATGTGGGACACATATATATCTTCTATGGAAGGAAGTTCCATAAAAGAAAATGTTCTAGTCCAAAAGAAAAAATAAGTGTATTTTTGAAAAAATTAAATGTGCTTTTAGTCTGTTGTAAAAATATTTTAATGTATCTTTTAGGAAGACGAACTCATCCTCTTTAGTTGCTGTTTTCCCTGTTCTTCTTTGTCTATGTGGATTTTAAACCGTTTCAATCAGATTTTATGTTTTCACCAGTGTGTTGTCCAGATGGGAGGTGATAGGATGCAGCATGGTCCTGAGCCAGCTGGGCAGGTGTTGAGAGTGTTTTAACACTGGGGGCAGAACCCAAGGCTTGCAGCCCGAGCTCTGTCTTGTTTGTACACAGCTGCATCGCAGCTCGGTTAGAGATGTGGAAGGAAGCTGTCAGAAATGTTCAAGTCAAGCCTCTTACTTTCATGTTGGTTTGTTTTTTTCCAGTGTGGATCAGATCTGGGTTGTCTGCCTTGCTGTGACATCTGTGTGATCTTAGCTTTATTTGCATTTTCTTCTCTCATGAAGCCAAAATTCAGTTCAGTTTGAAAAGTGGCTTCATCTTTTGTTGTGTTGATGTCCAGTTGTGCACATCATGATTGTGTTTTGGTTGCTGAAGAGTTTCTTTTTTTTGCTACAGACAGAAGAATTAATGGAGGTTGATCATTATTTTGTGAACATGTCTGTTCATTTCTGCGTGTGCCGCTGCAGAGTGGCCTTGACGTGTGTGTCTGTCTTTGACAGTCTAAATGTGTTTGCGTGTACTGGGATGGGATGTTTATTCACTGAATAAATGGTTGTGCATCTGTGAACGTGCACGGACGCAGGATGTCTTCCTGTGGTGTTTATGCTAGACTGGCTGACCCACTGAGTGCCTCAGAGAGAATCACATGACTGCGTCGGCCCGTCACTCGGGACTTGGGGATGGTACGGCTCATATGAGGCGGCATGTCGCCTTCTGCCTCCCATGTGTTGTTCTTTTTAATTGTTGCATTATTTATTTACTTATTTTTTTGTGGTTCTTGTTAGTTTCTGCTGTCAAGAAGCGTTTTTTACTTTGATGGATTTTAATGGTTGGGCAAGAGCAAAGGTAAAAAAAAAAAAAAATATATATATATATATATATATAAAATACATGTTTTTGTCAGTAGAACTAGTAGACTTTGTCTTGGTAAAATTTCTCAAAATAAGTAGTGATGACCTGCCTTGTTTTGGACTAAATTAAATGTAGAAATTAGGTATAAAAATTCATATTTAGGTAAATTGATCTGGTATTTGGAAAGAAATGCTTTAAAATAAGGATGTATTGCTCAAAAAAGTTTTTTATCTTTAAACTAGGTATATGTGTACAATTTTCCCCCAATATATATCATATTTTAGGCAGTACAATAGTCTAACAATCTTTATTTCTAGGCCATTATCATCATAAAGTAAGACTAGAATTACACATTTTAAGATAAATTTGTCTTGATCATTACATATGAATATATGTTTACTTTCAAACTTCTGTCCTGCTGTTGTTAAATGTATTTGTTCGAAGTCAAAGAAGTCTAGTTTCCTTAAATCAAAAAGGTTTGTTTTCTGAAACACGACCACTTACAATTCACAGAAAAATTCAGCTTTAAAATGGGGCTGTCATCGTTAACGCACGCAATAAATACAAAAAAATTAATGCGTTCATATTAATTAAGGGAAATTAATTACACGTCAGAAGAGACCGTCTTCCACTTCGCGGGTTCAGGCTTCCACAGCGTGCTTTAATTTCTGAAAACGCACACTTCATCGAACACTATCCCACTTATACTATGGTCACTCACAAAAGAAGTAAATATTCAATCGAGTTTTAGTATTTTTATTCTTGTTTTTTTTCTGTTTAGATCGCTTTCTCACAAAAAAAGCAGAATATTTAATTGGTGGTGCTGCCCAATGAAACCCATTGTTACTATATGTAGTCAATACATTCTAGACAAAAATGTCACGTACAAACAAAAATAAGGACTTACCCATTGTAAAACACTAAAAAGATAAAGTCACATCATCTCTAATGATAGTTGGAATATTTAAGTGTTTCAAATTTGCCAGAATCCACAGTGAAACAGAAAAATCTTATGTTATGCATTCTGTTGTCATCTCTAAGTAGTTTTCAAAATGTTTCCTCATCTTTATCCAGGTTCTCAGTTTCTGTTTGTTTCTGACGCCTCCGTCTTTGTCACTAGAATTGTCGATGTAAAGAACATTGTGTTCCACAGATCCTCTGTTGTGATAAACAAAGAAACGCCTCAAACCTTTCGCATTTATCTCAGTGTTTTACTTCTTCTGAACCAAAAATATGCGAGAATACTGAGAACTTTTTTTAACAGCCCGAGCCCTTAACAAGCTAATCTGTGACATAAGCATAATCTGAAACACACACACTCACAAAAAAATATCAACAACTTAAGAACAATCAACACAATAACAGATGGCACAAGACAAAAAAAGACCACACAACACCATAAAGAACAGGCGACACAACAACTGAGCACACACAAAAACAGAACACGCAATACAAGAAATGAATGCACAACACAACAACACTACAAAGAAAAAACATTCATATCAAATGTCGTTTTTTCTTTTTTTCAGAAGCATTTGGGTGAACTATGAGATGCCAGTTTATCTTGGGAGAAAAAAACAAGCACGTCTCCATCTCCTTCACATTGTATCCTGGTTTCCCACACAGTACTTGGAGTGGGGGTCTGAATTCTTTTTTTTTTTTCTCGTGCCCCTCTCAGTATGGGCTGGAACCAACTGAGGCTGCTGGCATCCACATCAAACAGAAGGCCACGCTGCTTGATATCTAAATATAATCCTTGGCTCATTTACTCAGTTTCAGGCAGAACTCAGTCATTTAGTGACCCGTCTCAATAAAAATGTCCCTAACGGTCAATTAGGATACGTTCATATAAAAGCAGATAAGGTGGATTCCTGCTCTGCCTCTGCTGCCAGCTGTGTGCATGGTGCCAAACAGCCTTCCATCTTTTTATTCTTATAGACTAATAAACAATTTATGGGTTGATCTGTTATTCAATTTTTGACTAAGTTGGCACTTACTATCAAGGTTTAATTTTATTCTGGCATTTAAGGTAATGCCAGCTTTTGGTTCTTATCTGAGCTGTTTTAATAGAGACATAACTTTAACCTGCTCTTCTTTGGGTTATTGTGATTCTGTTCTTTATTAAAACTGAAAGCAATAAAAATAACAAAACCTGCTTCCTGCGGTTACATTTTATCAGACGGTTTTTCGCATCCTCATGTGTTTGTGAGACGACATGAACTCATTTTTTTGTGCTCCGTGAGTCCAAAGTTGTGTGAAATTAATAAAGCGGTGGTTCTGATAGCATCACTCCACTTTATTACAGTTCATCCTGTTGCTGCTGTAAACCCCAGCTGTACGTGACAACCAAGGCAGATATGCTCAACACACAATGCTCTGTTTCCTTCTTTATCAGTGGTAATGGTTGCCCTGGTGACAGCATCCCTGTGGTTGCTGTGGAGACCCAGCATTAGTGGCAGCTCTGTTTTTAAGCTGAGCGGCACGGTTGATTTCTGTTACCTCAAATAGGTTAAGTTTCTGAGTCCCCATTTCATGCACTGATTGATTTGGCATTTAGAAATAAATTGCTTCACTTTCACTTTATTTTGGTTTATAAAGTTCATGACTAACAGCTGAATCGGGTCCACCAGGTTTCTTTCAACAGACGAAATCTTTGAGGATCAAAGTTCCTTTTTATTTAATCTCCTTCATTCTTCCCTTCTTTCGCTTTGAGCTTGATGATGTTGGGCTGTCAAAGGTTTGGAGCTCTGAACATGTCCCTCAGTGCAACACTAAAGGCTGAAAACACTTCTAACGGTTTAGAGACTTTATTTTGCATTTAACCAAATATACCGTTTTTTTTAATCTTCAAGGTGTGATAAAAAGACATGCCTGTGACATTTTTATGACTTTTCCTGCTGTCTACCTCAGATCTGTCCACACACATCACGCACACACACACACACACCTGTTCAAAACCAGAAGCCTCTGTAGATTTTAATCCTATCAGCATCAACATTAAACAAATATTCTTTATCACATTAAAATCTAATCCTGGCTTAATCTCTGATCTTTTTATCACCCTCCTCTCAACCCCCCACACACAAAGAGCAGTCTTTGAGGCGTGCTGGGTTGTGCTGCCCTTTAGTGATGAATGCCTCTGCCATTTGAAAGTGCCATTTCCAGGTGTTTGGTCTGCAACAGTGTTACGCAATGACATCCACTACCGTCTTGAAATTCGCAACACTTAAAGTCAGCAAGTACGTTTGATTTGGCGCTTTGGTATAGATTATCGGAGCTAAAGATGATAGCATATTCAACTTAAAAAGTGAAAGGAACTTAAAAAAACATTTTGCATTTTTAGTTCATTTAGGAGTAGTTAGGCCTCCTCGCCAAAAAAAAAAAAAAAGTATATATATATATATATATTTACAGTTAAATATTACAAGTATTCTTTACATATCTTTTTTTGTATTAACACAGATTATTTTTTTCAATTTTTCCTTCATACTTTATGGACAAAAATGGTTTTAAACCACTAGCTAGCAAATAAATACTTGCGTCTTTCTTACAAATAATTTACTCACTCTACTTAAAGTAGTAGTAGTACAGTTCACAGTTATCATCAAAAATGTTTTTAGGTAATGTTAGAACAATTTTAGAACAATTGAAAAACAATACTTACCTGTATTGGGATATCTGTGCTGACCTTTTAACTGTCTTTTTACTCCATATGCTAGAGAAAACAAATGCACTTGTGTCTTTTTCTGACCCATGTGTGAAAAGTTGAGGTAGAAATACAAAAGCTAATCTTATTCATACCATAGGATTGAAAAATGAAAATAATTCTTTGTGACAAACAAAAACTAGATATTTATAATGAACATGGAGGAATAAATGATCAAATGTAATTTATTTCAAACTCCATCCATCCATCTTCTTCCGCTCATCCGTGACTGGGTCGTGAGGGCAGCCCGAGCCACCTCGACAGGCGAAGTAGAGGAGCAGTGGCTCTATTCTGACCTCTCTCCAGGTGACTTCTCTCAAGCTTCTCACCCTATTTCTAAGGGAGCGTCCAGCCACCCTACGGAGGAAGCTCATTTCAGCCACTTGTATCCGGATCCTCGTTCTTTTGGTCATGACCCAGAGCTCATGACTATAGGCGAGTATTGCAGTGAAGATCGACCGGTAAATTGAGAGCTTTGCTTTCTGGCTTAGCTCTCTCTTCACCACAACGGACTGGTACAGCGACCACATGACGGAGGACGCCGCTCCAATCTGCCCGTCGATCTCATGCTCTGATCTTCCCTCACTCTCGTGAACAAGACCCCAAGATACTTAAACTCCTCCACTTGGGGAAGGAGCACTGCACCCAGCCAGAAAGGACAATCTACATTTCTCGGGTCAGGAACCATGGCCTCAGACTTAGCGGTGCTGACCCTCATCCCAGCCACTTCACACTTGCCTGCAAACCATTCCAATGCATGCTGGAGGTCCTGGCTCAATGAAGCAAACGAGACATCATCTGCAAAGAGCAGAGAGGAAATCCTGTGGTTCCCGAACCAGACCCCCTCTGGCTCCTGGCTGCACCTAGAAATTCTGTCCATAAAGACTATGAACAGAACCAGTGATAAAGGCCAGCCCTGCCAGAATCCAACACCCACCGGGAACAGGTCTGACTTACTGCTGGCAATGCGAACCAAGCTCCCACTGTGGTCATACAGAGACCGGACAGCCCTGTGTAAGGCTCCCCGGACCGCATACTCCCAGAGCACCCTCAACAAGACACCACGGGGGGCGTGGTTAAACGCCTTCTACAAATCCACAAAACACGTTTGGACTGGATGAGTGAAGTCCCACGAACCCTCCAGCACCCTAAAGAGGGTGTGGAGCTAGTCCACCGTTCCATGACCAGGAAGGGAAAACGGACCTATTTCAAAGTTGTACTGTATAAATACTGAGCCATACAGGAATTAACATAAAAAAAATGAATATGGGTCATTTTGGACCCATGTTGGGCATTAAAGGGACAGTGATACAAAAACTGTTTTTATTCAAAAAGTAAGAAGTGAAAAAATAAAATAATTATGTGTGATGGTCTGAAAGAAGTTCATTGAGGAATACCTTTACTACTGATTAATAATATTAATTTATTGCCAAGATATAAAAAAATATGGACTCAGCCAGGTAACTTTTGACCCATGTTGGGCAACAAAGGGTTAAAAAGGGATGTGAGAGCAATTTGGGATGGTAGGATTATTTTTTTCTTCTTTTTATCTCAAACATTCGCAGTAAGGGAAATGGGCACACATGCAAATGTCCACAAGTGGCTGCGGAGCATGGGCCAAGCTAGCAAAACAGTCTGCTGTACCGCGGTCACATACACACAGACTTCATCTAACAATGTTGTTTTTGCCATTTAGATTATCTCAATCAACATAGAAAGAGCTAAAGATATCTAATATTTAAGTTGTCATTATAGTCCTGTTCATTCATGGACAGGCGGTGTTTTGCTGTGGCGTAGCTTTTCATGTGTGTCAGTATTTTGTATCTTCATGCTTTCCTGCCATAAAAATCGACATAATTTAATCTGGTTTTTAAAGTTTTAATCACACAGTAAGGACGATGAGGACAGAAACTGTTTACTGCAATTTCAGGGAAATTTTCTGTGTGTGTTCTTTTGACACGTCTGTGCAGGCGTACAACCTCACCACAGAGAAAACTTTTCTCTCCACCGTGGTTAAACCTGCCTCAACCTCCTCACCGCAAACAGTTTCAATTTCGGATTGCATCTACCTGTGTGAGGTTAACCAGTCAGATAGTGCAGTGGGCGGGACAATGCTGAAGACAGAGGCGCGGTTGCCTCCAAGCCAAAAACAACCAGTTCAATATCGGCAATCGGATTAAAAAAAGGCAGATACGGATAGGTGTCAAAATAGCCAATATCGGCATCGATAATAATGCTGGTATCAGTCAACCCCTAGTACTGGTAAATCATGACGAATCTGCCTTCTGAAATCTGTGGCTCATGACAACAAGCTGTTCTTTTTAGTCGCAACAAAGCAGTGAGATGCCTTTGAAGGTGAAGATCAGGACTATCATTTTAGCAGCTATATCATGATGATACCTTGCAATCCTGCCACTTAAACTGAATCCAAATTGTCCTCCACACAGACAGATGGATGCCCTGAATAGTTACAGGAAACAGTAACTGGTGTCCATCCTCATGGGATGGCTTGTGTTGGACAAATCCTCTGGCGAAGAACCTCCTGCTACCCGCTGAGTGTTGAATCTTTTCTGGTATTTTTGGTGATTTTGGCTGGCCACTGGAACTCCTACTCTCACGACAAACATTCTGTTTGTGCAACAAAACAAAGGAACTGAAGAAAGAGACCTACTTAAAAAAAGATTGATTTAGTTTGAAAACCTGATTTTTGCCAGTAGCCCTACAAACAGCTTTTTTATGTAAAAAAAAACATATAAATAATAAGATCAAAAACTGTAAATGTCTTTTTATTAAAAGAAAAAAAAAAGGCAGTTGTATTGCTTAGACAACGATCCAGAACATCTTCTTTTCTAGGTTTGTGCCACCCTTTATAGAGATGCAGTGGGGTATCAACAGAGCCAGCTGGCTAGGACCCGTGGTTGAAACAAAATATGAATCTGGTTTAAAGCCTTGTTAATGGACCCACTGTGCTTTGTGCAACAATTGTATTCAATGACATTCATAATCTGCTATAAGCCCAATAGCCTTACACAGAAAAAAATATATCCTGTATATAACCTCCCAAATCCCCTCACTATGTCACGGAAGAGAGATGATTACTTTATCTCCAATAGAAATGATAATTTTTGCATCAGTCTTGAGTATAATTTTTTACCTCCCTATTGTAATAGTTTTTTTAATTCATAACTCATCAAAGCAGTGTTTCCTTCAAGGTTTAATGGAGTTATTTTTGAAGTGGTGCATCAGGCTGTAAAATGCTTTTACTTTCTTCTTTCAAAACAGAGAACATGCCCAGACTGACTGGTTTTCCACAATTTTCTCCTCTCGCGTTTTACTGACACCCAAAATGCTATACTTTGAAACCAAACAACTTAGAACTAGTAGAAAGATTATTTTGGGATAAAGTATGGCAGAAATGTTTTCCACCTGGCTGTACAGACCCCTGACATTTCAAACTTGAAATTAGTTAACCCAGATGAATACATTTGAGGCTAAGTTAATATTCAGAGAATGAAATTTCTCTTTTAATACCACTGCTGAAATTACATTGTAAAAAGAAGTAACTTAATGTTGGTGCTGGTAGTTACCAGTGTGATGTTTTAGATTATTTATAATAGGTTTCAAGAGGATGTGCAGCAGTTAATCCCAGAGCTTGTTCTGCAAAGCCTTTCCAGCTCAGAATCATCGTCTTTTAATTAACCAATCCTCTGTAGAGACTTGGGAAGCGTGGGAAGAGTGCGACACACACATGCACGCTTAACACAATTGCAGCCTAAATAGAAAAAATCTGTCCTGTATTTACCTCCATGTAATCACGGCTTTTTGCTGGGAACCAGAAGATACTCAGCATCAGCCTGGAGACATCGGAAACCTTCACCATGTCAGGACATAGACACATGCAATAAGAACCTTGATTATTTATTTTTTAAACTCATCTTTCATTTCCACTAAGACAAGGTGCCTTTGAGGCCGAATGCATTAGATGGGATAATCGTCTCAGTGTGCTAAACCTTTAGGCTTTTTTTTCAGAAAGTAAAGACAGTTTACAAAGCGCCAAAGGCCAAAGCTCAAGTCTTTGACACAGCCTTCTGCTTGCTGCTTTATTTCCAAGTTTCTACTGGTGTTTATCTTAGGAAAAATGGCACAAATGACCTGCAGTTATGTTTTATTCTCTTTCATGTTGGTTTGATCTTGGATTAGCTGGCATGTTTATTCTAGGAATATTTTAACTGAGAGGATCAGATTAATATCTGTGGATTCTCAGCTGATTAGACCGTGTTTGTCCTAATTTATCCATCCTGGAACTTCAAAATGAAATCCCTATCCTTTATCCATAAGTGACCCACTTTTGACATTATTACTCTTTCTCTACAATTAGTTTTTTTTTTTTTTTTTTTAAATCTGAAAGGCTGAGGAAGAGGAGTCATACTGCAGAGAAGCGTGTATTTTCTCTAGAGCGTAAGTGCGGTGGAGTAAGTTTTAATCTCTTGGCAGTTCGACAGTCGCGATAGCATTATAAAGGCTAATGATTTGAGATTTCAAGCTGTGTGTGCTTATGTGTGTCAGTGTAGGTGTACAGAGGCGCTCGTGATGTCACTGTCTGGCCTTTGGGACTAATGAGTCAAACTTCTTCCTCTTGCCACTGCCTACAACTCCTAATTAAAGTCTATTTCTACATATTCTTTAATAATTTGTTTTTCTGCCTCTCTCTGTTTCCCCTCAGCTGAAGGAGGCCTTTATGAGTCACTGCGGGGGGATGACATCCCTCAGGAGCCTGGAGCGCCATCCAGTTCCACCTCAACTCTTGGAACTGATGACAGAGAAGAACCGGGTTCTGATGTGTCCCTTGGACCATGGTCGGAAGTGTTTGCCAAGGCGAGAACAGCAGTCTGGACAGAAACGGAGGCCGTCCGCACGGGGGAAAATGACAAAGCTTTTGCTGAGACGGGTATTGTGACAGGAACTGGCGCTTGGGCAGAAGCAGGCTGGAGGTCTGTGGAAACTAAAGAGGGTGACCGGCCCAGCATCCACAGAGACCCGGCAGAGTGGCCTGGACCGGAACATCTTCAGATGGGTAGAGAAATCCAAAGAGAGCAGGCGGCTTTCTCCTCAGTCCTCATGGTTGTGTCAGAAACAGCAGAGCTGCAGGCCCCAGCAGCAGCAAAGCCGTTAGGGTTACTGTCCAAAGCTGCGTGGACCAAAAGCTTGTCTTCAGTGGCATCTAAGGCCTCATCACCATCTCCAGCTAAAGTGTTCTCTTTGACCTCCTCCATTTCGCCCTCTTCCTCCTCTTCCCCAGATTTTGTGAACGGGAGTCAGACAGAAGCATCCGTCAATGTTTCTATGGCTGCCGGGAACGTCTCCTCCAGCAACATCAGTTTGGGTATGTCATTCTTTACATAACTGTTTTTTCTTAAAGACCCACTCTGACTAAAATAGTTTTTTTTTATGTGCTTATAACACGTTCTTGTTGCATTTTTATCATGATGGAGGACATGCATATATATAGAAAATTAAGCTCAAAATTGCATTTCTGAGTATTTCTTTATTCAAATTATTGTGAATCAGGAGTAGATAAAAAAAATTATGTTTGAAAACAAGCGTATTTGTAACCTAAAAAAAAGCCACAAAGAGCCACACACTCCCTGCTCCACTCCATTCTGATGCATCCACTTGTAGATGGCTAGATCCACGTACGACTTCATTTTCCTCGTCTTGTTTCCAGTTGGCATCTGGATCAAAACTGTGCAGCTGGATATCTCCAATGTTGCGAGCAATTTTTGTTGCACCGTTTATGTTAGATTGGGGTTGTGAGGGGATGTAAGCTAGCGGGAGAATGTGTAAACAGAGAGCGACCAGCAGTAAGGACGGGGGCGGGATTTCTTGGTGCCAACAGTCCCACCCTCAGAGGCAAACCATTAACAAATTTCCAGCACTCTGCAGAAACTATTTCCTTTAAATCAACACAGGTTATTTAATTTTGATTAAAAATTGTATAATTATAATTAAAAGACCAATGGGAACACTTTTACAATACATCAAAAGATGATTGGAGTGAATTTTTAACCACTCTGGTAACTTGAACCACAGCAAGAAAGTTAGTTGCAGACTTTTCAGTCTTTACTTTCTGTCTTGCTAAATCAGGAGGATTGTGCCACTAATTAAAGCCACATTAAAACACATTTTAAAATGTTTTGGAGGATTAAGTCATAAGGCCTGGTAAGCCTGTCAGGGTTTCTAATTTTTCCAGGGGAAAAAAGCAGGCTCATTAGCTTAAAGCAAAAAAGCAAAAAAATGTTTCCAGCTGTTGTTTGGAGTTATTTATTTTTTTACCTTGTTACCTTCACTAATGTGGGTCTGATACCAGATTTTTGCAGCAGCTTTTTTCCTGATTTTGTTCTTGGTAATTTTTCATTTTATTTAGTATGGTTAAGAGAGTAAAACTGGATTTTTAAATAGTTTACCTTTAAAAAAAATCAAGTTAATTACATAGAAAATAATGAGATTTAACGCAAAATGAATATTCCTTGGATTACAATAGTGTTTTAAAGTGTCTATTCTACCTATATATGTAAAACAATTGGTACATTAAAATACACATCTGATGGCCCTTATTGTTATTGTTTTGAATTAGTCAACTGAAGATTGCTTTCTTCTGTTGAAATGTAAATGTTTTTTTTGTTTGTTTGCCTTAAAAGCGCTCTCTCTAAAAATAATAACGATTGAATTGTGTTTTAAACCCATCTATCTTAGTTCTTATCCTCAGATAACCATTTAATTTGTTTTCACGTCCATTTTTGTGACATATATTTTAATAAGTTGATGAAAGTGACTAAATTTAACATAAAAGTCCCTAAAGTAGTTTTTCATCATAGTTTGAGACACATGTATCAGTTGAACTGTAGTACATTAAATCATTGTAACTACTTTTTATATAGGTGAATATATGAGTTGTCAGTTTTGCAAAGCTTTTCCTTAAACCGGCTTTCCACTTTTGCATCAGCTTATATCTTTGTCTGATGACCAGTTTAGCTTCCAGTTTGTAATCTTTTTTTTTGTCCAACAGCCCCAGTCATAAAATGGTATCAAGTCTAATTTGCTAAAAAAGTTCTTAGAAACTCAAAACTTCCTCGTTATATAAACCATGTAAGGTTGTTTGCAATCATGTAGGCATTTAAGCAAACTTTTCAAAAGCTGTTATTAAATAGCCACAATAGCAAAAACACATTCTGTTTTACTACAAAAGCGTCTTAGCAGAATCTACTCTTGGCTTTATTGGGGAAGGCACATTCAGCGTCGTCTTAAGACCTGTAGGTTGTTCCCTTTCAGGTTAACATTAAATAAGCAATTTGGTGTAAATACCCAGTTATGAATGTGCAAAAAACCCAGAGGCATCTGCTGCACAACATAAATACATCCCAAGAATTTAAACATTAAGAGAACCGTCCCTTTGCATGCTTGAAGATGGGTTGAAGCTAAGCGGGTCATTGTTTGTTTAGGAAATATCTCCAGCAAAAAGATGTAAATCCACTTTTTCCTTTTATCTGGAGACACAAAACACGCAGGCTAGCAAATGGTTTCTTAAAGATTTAAAAATGTTTGGTTTCAGGCATTCTTTAGATTTTTAAAAAAATGCTTTCTTTTTTTTCTATTTTGAGTTCTTCAGCTTCTGTTGAATATGTCAATGATGTTTACGCTCCAGCTAACTTCACACATCTCAAAAGCTCCCCAAGCAAAGTCACAGTGGTCTTGTTTTTTAAACACATCAGTTGAAGCTTCAAAGCACAATTTTTTCTTTTAGTCATTTATGTTTGTTAGGTTCTTATGATCTATTACATTTCTGGTAGTGCTTCAGCTTTTTTGATTTAAAAAAAAACTATAACTGCTTTGATTGCTTTTAACAATATTTTAAAATAAATTTTAATGAAAGAGCTTTGTCTTTGTCATCATCTTCATCATTCCGTTACAGTCCTCTCCATCGTTTTGTCATTAGTTCTATCATAACGCCATCATCTCATCTCATCATTCTTGTTGTGTTCCATCTCACCACCTCCATGCCTCATCGCCTCCTGTCACCTTATCATCACAGTATCATCGTCAACAAGGTAATTCATCCATCAATGTTTGATGAACAGAAGCTAATTTCCTGTTGCAAAGCATCTCTTGTTCTATCACTTCACCTCACAAACATAATAATCGAGGAGCCATTGTGCATAGCGGGGAGACGATCGAATCAGGAGCTCTGTCTGAAAATGATAAATCTCCTCTGTATTCATTTTGCTTCTCATCCATATAATTTTACTCCAGAAAGGAAGGGGAATCAAACCAACCTGTGTCAATAAAATGCCTTCACTGTGAGGACATTAAAACTATATGCTTTATTTGAAACCAAACAAATCTGCCTTTCCTTTTTTGTGTTCAAATTACCTTCTTCTTTTTTTTCATTTTTCTAAAATGAGAGCAAAATTAAGTTTTTTATGAACCTAATAGCTCCTTTTTTTGGTTTTCATTCAAATGAACCCTTAGAAACACTGATAAAGCAGTGCTTCTCATTGTGCGTGTATGTTGGGAGTCTTTTCTAGCAAAGAATGGCTTCTGCAGGATGATGGTGCATCTTTAATTCCTTATTTGTGAGTCAAATAATGTTAAGATTTTATAAATTCATGCAGAGAAAGAAGTATGGGTGCAATATAAATCCAGTCAGGGTTCTCTCTTGTAACTCATCCAGTTTAGTTTCATGTTGTTTTTTTGTCAGGGTTTTGTATTGTTTAAATATTAAGATTAGAGCTCAAACAAGCACATATCTGATGGTTTATTTCATAACATATTGAGGAAGGAAATTCCAAAAGTCGACACTGTAGAAAATTCTTACATGTTAGCGATCCCAGCCCAAGATCTTGGCCTACATGAAAAACACTGAAAAGTAAAAGATAGAAAATCTTAATTTGTCATTGGCTTTGTAGAAAATGTAGTGCCTTGTTTGAGGCTCAAGGGTAGGCGCTCTGACATGCACAGAATTAAAGAGTTCGTCTCAACAAGCCCAGGGTGCGTGAATGAAGATACAAAGCAGGTCGGGATGAATATCAATCGTTTGTATTGAAAATAAGAGAAGACAGAAAAAAACCCACACGAACATAAGACAAGGGATACAGGCTGGAGGGGACGAAGGCTGGGTGCAATTGTCCAAGTCCATGCAATCCAGAGATGCTAGCTGTGGTGGGATGGTAACCCATTGAGCTTTATTGCAGATGGTTGGGATGTTGGAAGTGATGTAATTGTAGGCTTGGTTCGTGTGGGTAGCTTGCCATCGATTTGGGGAAATCAGAAGATCACACACACAACAAAAACCTGACCGATGACTTGGTCAAAGGTTTGTTCAAGGCAAGGTGGCCGTCGCCGGTTTAGGGCAACCAGGTTTGTTTGTAAGTGGAATGCTCACCACAGCAACAATAACAGCCAGAGCAGGAAGAAGGTAGCAGGAAGTGCACCAGACAACCTGGAACTTAAATAGCAGTGGAGCCTACCACAATAAAAGCATGTGCAGAATGACTAACTAAAAAACATAACAAAAAGAGATATAGAACATATTTATTCTGTCATGCACATTGCCTCACTATGGTATGAATAAGGATTTATAGATAAAGTTTGATTTGATGAGGATATTTGATATATTACTTTAAAATGTTTGCATTATTTGCATTCTCATATTTGTCCAAGGTTGCCATATATTTTGAGGCTTTTGCAATGTCTTCTGGACTGTAATTCCTGACTTTTTAAGGGTCTTTGTTTCACTGAGCTGGAATGAGTGTTTCAGAGGTGAGGGGGATGGAGATGGTGGGCTAATAATGTTGAAAAGGCCAGTAATTGGTATGCACCACACCACATGTGCCCTGGCTTGGCTGTGAGCATAACACAGGAAGACTTGGGGGAGTCATACAGTTAGAGCTCACAGTGGGAGATATTAAGGCCAATTTGTCCTATAAAGGTGCAGAAGGTGCAGAATATTAAACCTTTTGAGTTGTATCTGTTTGTCTCTAAAAATCAGAAATGACTGCTGTGTAGCTCTTGGGCAATTTGACGTTCAAAGCCTTTTCTTAATGTGCCTTCAGTTGATGTCTTTAAATGGGCCGTTTTACGAAATGGCAGCTTGGACACATCACCTGATTGGTGGGATTGAGTGTCAGTCCTTCTGAGGACAGGCACCTAGATTTGAGAGAACCACCAAAGGCTGTGCCTGAACAAAATGTCCAGTTTTGTAATGTTTAAAAGAGTGTGACTTCAGCAGACCAAACAAGTCATCAAAGAAGCAAATGCACCATTTCTACAAAAAGATGGTTCATGGTCTTTTTGACCTTTCTTGCAAAAAAGGCAGTATATATGAGAGCTTTACATAGAAGTAGAAGAATAGACACACATAATTGGAAGAACCGGTTAAATAGCTGGCAACATGAATGTCAATAGTAAATCAATAAAAAGGGAGTCAATGATGTTGGTAGATGGTGTCCCTGACCTTTTGGGACTTTACAGTTTCAAGGCTGAACAAACTGGGCTGTTATAGGTTTATAGCTCAAACAGAAAAAAAAAAAATACAGAACATTTTCCCTGATTTGTGTTTTTTGCAGAGGACTCGCTGAGTAGCCTGCCGGCCTGGGATCTTCCCACTGTACCGGAATCCCTCCTGTCCACAGTTGGAGACCATGACGTTACACTTCCCGCCAATGTTACCAGTCCTTTCTCCACCTACCAGTGGAACACCACCATGCCTGTGCGCACCAGAAACACCTCAAGGCTCACGACAACAGCAGCCACAACCACCACAGCATTGCCGAGCACCAGCACTTCAACCGTACCAATTTCTATCACCGCAGAAGCACTGCCAGAGTCCACCACTCCTGTTCTGATCCCTATGCAGGACACTGTGACCAACGACAGCTTTCAGCTGACAACTGTAACCATGACAACACCATCAACAACAACCACTTTTACTGTCAACAGTGGAGAGATGACAACCCCCGTGGCAACAACCGGGACTGTGGTGACGTTATCGACTAACACCACAACTCCAACTGCTCCAACCACACGGGAAAATCTCATTGTCACCACCATGACCACAGCTCTGCCTACGACCACCTCTACAACCACCACACCTGCTCCAACCACCACCGTGCCCCCAACCACCACCACCACTGCTACTACTACCACAAGCACTACCATCACCTCAGCTCCCACTACCACTATCACCATCACCACAACCACTGCACCTACAACCACCATAACCATTCCCAGCACCACGACAGATACACCAAACACAACCATCTTTATTCCCATTCAAACAGCACCACCTCCAACCATCCAGACTCCCTCTACCACCAGCACAGAGGAGGTTCCTCTGCCCTGCAATGTGACAGAGAAGTTCTGGGTCAGAACAGGTACACAGCCTTTTAATGTTTCACTATTAAAAGAAACAACTTAATTGTTTTTTTTGTTTTTTTTTACTTTTAAAATAGATGGAAGTTTAATATATGTGATTATAAAGTGTGGTGAATAAAAAAAGATAACTAGTTAGAACACTAGATTGTATTCATTGTATTTTTATTTTAATGCTATTTTACAAACCCTAATAGACTATAAAGAAGCACTCAGTAATCGAGGTAGAAAGGATATGTGGTATTTTGCAAAATCACATTTTAGAAGCATAATGACAGCATTGGAATGCTGCAATATTCCTACAAATGAACACACTGAGGTGACGCTAGGTCAAATAAACAAAACAACCTAACAAAATAAGCATATTATTTCTTGTTCAAAAATCTTAAATAAACTAGAAATGAAGTTTATCTGAGGAGAATAAAGTGCTTCAGCTCATGCTCCCACCATGGTGCTTAACAGTTGCTTTAGTCTTTTTCCTTTGGAAAGCTGTAATTCAATTTCAGTGGGATTGTTCAGGACAATAATACATGATTCTTTTTACATTTTAGGCAAAATATGTTGGGATTACCAGAACATTTACTTAGTTTGCTTGATTTTATACATTCTACATCATGCTGATACATTTCTATGCAAACAAAAGACATAGTGCTGTAGCTCAAAACCTTTTCTTGATTCTACAATTTTTTTTCACCACAGTTTTGTCTATTGAGCTGCGCAGAAATCGTCTGGACCTGATCTTGAAACAGAACCTCTCTAAGGGATTGAGCCACGCCTTGCAGAGAGCCCTCAACGACTCCTCTGCTGTCGCACAGGTCAGTGTCTCAGCTCCAACCTCCACAAATCTGATAAAAATGTTTCTGCTGCTTCTAGCTAAAGGTCATTTCAGTCACATGATGCTACATGCTATTAAAATAATTGCCTGAGGAAGAGAAGCAATAAGAGAATTTTTACCATTTTATGTTTTAAACTCCGTCTTAGCTCAGTTAGATGTTTATTTATTTTCTCTTTATTGGAACCTAAATGATCTTCCATCTGCTGAATCGATTAAAGCAGGAGTATGTTCACCCATCTTATTCAGGAGGTTATCAGTGTTTTCATCATTGCTGCAGAGCAATTTTTGCAGTTTTTTTTCAATGTTATCTTTAGATGACATTTTTTTTTTGCTTCTGCTCACTAAAAGAACAAGGTCTTGTTATCCTTGGAGCTGATCCAATCTAAGCTAAATTCAAATGATTTGTAAATGTGATCTTTACCTTTTACAGTTAATGCATTGTTTTGTTTTCTGAATCATAGTGGTGCAGCAGAGGGGGCTGTCTATCTCTTAAAATTCTTGTTGTTTTTTTCCCCTCTTATTATTGTTTTCAGCAGCTGAGTTTATTTCAGTTTCTTTTTCTCCTTCCTCACAAATGATGCCTCACGGCCTCCTTTTTTGTTTGTGTTTCTCAATATTTACATTTTCCGTGTAACTCTCCTCCTTCATCTTGTCTGTCAGGCTGCAGCTCCGGTCACTGCCGATTGATTTTCTGTCTTACTTGTCTGTTGGTCTTCTCATTGTGCCTATCTGACCCTCTCTATCTGTCCACCTGCCTCTCTTCATCTCACCGTCTCTCCATCTCATGTCTCCATCCGTCTGCTTCTTCTATTTTTATCCAGTTGTTTATGAGGCTTTCCGGGGAGTGACTCACAGTTTCTGCTCTCCGGTCCACTGCTTCATACCCCCCTGCTTCATACAAATGCTCTCATACACAAACTTTCCTCAGTTCTCATCTTATGGCAGATGACAGACTATAATTTGAAAACATAGATCAATTGGTTGAGAAATAATAGCAGCAGCTGGACAGATGAACAACCTTCATGCTAGGACTGTGTTGTTTGGCTAAGCAGAACGTAACTGGATTGGTGTAAAACTCAGTGTATCATAGAAAAATGCTGTAAACCATTTTCTTACAACAGTAACAACCTGTTCTGCTGACACATTTGTGGAGCAAAGGGGCAGCAAGGGTCATTTTGACTTTTTGTCTCTGTTAGGCACTACACTCCCTTCCAGACATGCTAATGTTAAGCTACTCAACCTTTTGACTTTTTCAAGAAGTGTGCAGGATTATGAATGCATCTCTGGGTCTTATGGTACTTCTGAGCTTTGACATCCCATAATTATCATCATTCCATAGATGAGCAGCAGTGCTCCAATTAAATACTGTGATACTGATAAATTGTTCATGTTCTCTTCCTGATGTGTCTTCATCAGCCGTTTGTGATGGACGTTTGTCAGAGAAAAAGAAAAACCTATAAATGTCAAAGGAAGAAAAAAAGAGCTTGATTTCAGTGCATTTTGGAAAAAATGCATCACACCATTTTTGTTGTCTGCAGAGACTAGAGAAATCTATCATCAAAAATCATGAAAAATCTTTCATCTAAGGTTAAATTTACAATGAAATGTTCAAGACATCACAAAACTAATCTTGCACATAAAAAAAACGTAATTCCTGCTAAAAATGGTGAAAGAAATGATGAAGAAAAAAGGATGATAATTTCACAACAGAGTTACAAATAAAAAGGACACAACAATGGATTGATGGACATCTAAACATACAAACATAACATACAATGTGAACAATAATTTGAAAAAACAAAACCCAACAAATCTACTAATGAGCAAGGAGAAAGATGTGTTCCACAGCCAGCATAACTCTAAGAATATTCGGTACACCCAAAATCCATGAAAAAAGGCTCCCCTGTGCCCTATGGTACAATAGAAATGGGTCAGTCATATACATCTTGTCAGAGGTCCTGGTGGAAATGATAAATGCCATGCTGGGACAAATAGAACACCATTTCAAAAACTATGAACAGCTGGCTTAAGAACATGTCAAGGTTAAAAAAGAGGAAATCTTTATTTTGCTTGTTGTATTGACATAAAACTCAGATACTCAAGGAATGCACAAATCTTTCAGCAGCTGTCAAATTATCTCTAATAAGATTTGTTGCAAATTTCACTTATTTCTGTTTTTTTTTTTTAAAGCATCCACAGTCAAAGGTTTTGTAATGGAGGATCC
Source organism: Adrianichthys oophorus (assembly GCA_036245035.1). Taxonomy (NCBI): domain Eukaryota; kingdom Metazoa; phylum Chordata; class Actinopteri; order Beloniformes; family Adrianichthyidae; genus Adrianichthys; species Adrianichthys oophorus. The sequence continues at coordinate 34,110,080 of BSAI01000030.1, forward strand.
TCTACCAGCTATAATGAGCATTTTTTTAATGAAAGACCTTGGAAAAACAACAACTTAAACAGTTCTAACACAATGCAGACTCGCACTATGGAAATGATATGTGGATTACAAACTAAAAAACAAATACAAACAAAAGAAATCACTGATTATCCCAGCACTGGCTGATATGGAAAGATATGGCTGATTTATGAGGAAGAACAGAAAACATAATAACCTTCCTTGGAACAAAGCTCTAATACAAAGAGAACAGCAGGATTCCGATTATAGTATAATGGAAACACACACAGAGCAGTACCTGCTATGGTCATCAGAACACCTCATTGCACACATACTGTCAGTCATCAGAACACAGTATGAATGCACCAGAATGATCATCAAAGAGGAGGAAAACAGACAATCAAGCACAACAGAACATTGCCAGGATCCAAGAAGATGAGCAACAAAGGGAAACAGGTGGCAAATCTACACCAACAAATAACAGAACCACCAAGAAGCAACATGAACACAGCAACCAAAGCTCATACAAACCTAAAAAAGTATTGGATAACCCAAAGGACGAAATAGGACGAGACACACAGTGTGATTTATGAATAACAGTGTAAATCATGTCAAAAATATCATCAGAGAAATGGAATGCACAATGAACACAAAGAGCACAAAAATGAACATAAGAAGGACACAACAGGAAGACAACATAAGATCGATGAAAGAAGAAAGAGAGTTACAAAACCTTAAGTCAGTATTATCAGATCACTGCAGAATAAAAAACATAATAGAAACACTTCAAAAACGGCATAATTAGGGGAACAGAAACTATGAAACGCAAATGTTGGATCAAAGAAGCCATCGGACTCCAAAAACAAAACCATAACTCAAGATGAGGGAGCATACACACATACTGTACACCCCACTCCGGGATGTGTTTTTCCAAGTAAGCACATAAATACAAAAACTTTATTTAATGTTGATTTGTGAAAGTTCCTTTTTTTTACAATTTACCATGATTTAATTGTAATGGGAACCTTTACAGACTGATTTAACTTTTAGACTCTGTGGGGTTTGGCTTTACATTGCCCCAGGAAATCAACTAAAATGGGAAATTTTATTTATCTTTCATTTCAAATAATAGAATATTTCTTTTGTGTATGACGAGCCCTACAATTTTTGACATGATAATAGAGAAACAGGAATGACCTCCAGTAAATGGTCACATGTTGAAATAAAAGACACTATAAAGACAAAACAATTTATTTTTCCTAAAATAAAGAGAGGTTGCACTGACAAAACACACTTTTAGAATTTCACAAATGCATAATTGCAGCTTTCTAAAAGGTCACGTTAAGTCGGCACTGAAGTTTACGTCTTATTCTGATAAGCATCCATACAGATTTATGCACTTGCAGGCAGAAGCAACTTTAGCCTCTCAAGTAGAAAAGTTGTAATGAAAACAGCATAAAAAAAACAGGTCATGTCATAAGAATTTTTGATCATGGCATAAATTGTGTGCAAATTTCCAGAGTTTTTGCATGACATTTTTTGATTATAATTTGTTGGTGTGGTGATTACGTTTATGTCAAAGTGCTTAGGGACTATTCATCAGGGATGTAATAAACCCTGGCAGGCTGAAAGAGATTGCAGCCTTCATGGTGGTGATAGATCCTTTGCCTTGTCATATCTGGAACTGATTGTTCTGCAATTTTCATGTCTGTACGCCAAAGTACATTTTTTTTACTGTTTCATTGCAGCCAATGTTTAAAAATTCCCACACCTGCATTGTTGTCATTAGGATTTTAATTCATTTTATTATGTGCAGGACAGAATGCATTTCCACAGAACTTACATGGACTAAAACAGCAAACAGCCAATTGAAATTGAATATTTTCAAACTCTAAGGTTACTCTGTATGTGTTTTTGGTAAATGGTAACACCACTCCAAGTGTGTTCTCTGTAGTTTTATTTTTTTTTTGGTAATTGGTTAGCCATTACCATGGTGTCTGTCTGTTTCTGGAAGTCCCACAGAATCTATTTTCTCTCATTCTCTACCACTTTTGGAAGTGTTTCCTACCTTGACCTTATATTTTGCACGAATGGTCCTGTCTACTATTCCAGCAACTTGGTTGTGGCATGCCATGTATGCTTTCCTTGCCAGCATCTTACAACCTTCAGTTATGTGCTGGATTGTTTCAGGTGCCTCTTTTCACATCCTACACCTTGGGTCTTGTCTGGAGTTGTAGATCTGGGTCTCTGGGCTTGTTCCTGTGCTGTCAGGATGAGTGCTTCTGTGCTGTCCTATTGGCAAGCTCTTTCTAGTCTTTGGTAGGACTTCTGGATGTCATCCACTTCAATTATGGTCCGGTGGTACAGCCCATGCAGGCACTTTTCCTCACATGACAGTCTGTCCTCCAGGATCTCATCTTCTTCTCTCCATTGCCTAACACCTTCCCAGAACTCACTGTCAGCTGGGGTCTTGTGCTTGATGTATTCATGGATCCTGGAGATGTACAGTGGGGATCGAAAATTTGAGCACCCTGGTAAAACGTTCTATTATTGTGCATAAAGAACCCAAGGAAAGATTAAAACATCTCCTACAGGCATCAGTTTGAAGATGAGACATCCTTTTAATATGTCACAAAATATGAGGCTTTATTTCCATCAGTTCAAAATAACAGAAACAAAAATAATGGTGTGTGCAAAGGTTTGGGTGGAATTTATAGTATGCACCGCCCCCTCTTTATAGAAAAGCTGAGACCTGACAGTGTCATGGATTGTTCACAATCATCGTTTGCAAAGACAAGGTGATTTCAATCTCAAAGATTTAAAATAATCTGAATCATCTAAACTTGCTCCAACAATCAGCATCATGGGTTCTTCCAAGCAGTTGTCCAGAAAAATGAAACTGAAAATAGTTGCTGCTCACAAAGCAGGAGAAGGTTATATAAGAAGATAGAAAAGCGTTTTCAGGTGTCACTATCCTCATTTAGAAATGACAGTCAACAGGAACAGTGGAAGTTAAAGCAAGATCTGGAAGACCAAGAAAAATCTCAGACAGAGCAGATCGCAGGACTGTAAGAAAAGCAAGTCCAAACCCACGTTTGACTGCAGGATCCCTCCAGAAAGACCTGCAGACTCTGGAGTTGTGCTACACTGTTCTACTGTCAAGAGATACTTGTACAAATATGGTCTTCATAGAAGAGTCATCAAGAAAGGGTACAGAGTTTTATGAAAAGAACCTCTGTCCAACTGTTAAGCATGGGGGTGGATCAATCATGCTTTGGGCTTGTATTGCAGCCAGCGGCACAGGAAACATTTCATCAGTAGAAGGAAGAATGGATTCCACCAAATTTCAGCAAATTTTGGACACTAACTTGATGCCATCTGTGAAAAAGTTGAAGAGAGGATGGCTTCTACAAATGGTTAATGATCCTAAACACACCTCAAAATCCACGCTGTCTTACACTGAGAGGCAGAAACTGAAGGTTTTGCAGTGGCCTTCCAATCACCTCATCTCAACATCATTGAAAATCTATGGATAGACCTGAAAAGAGCAGTGTGTAACAGACATCCCAAAAAATCTCAAAGAACTGGAAGACTTTTGTGAAGAAGAATGGATAAAGATACCTCAAGCAAGAATTGAGAGACTCTTGGCTACAAAAAACGTTTACAAGCTGTGATACTTGCCAAGGGAGACAGTACAAGGTACTAACTCTGCAGGGTGCCCAAACTTTTGCACAAACTTTTGTTTTCTGTTATTTTGAAGGGATACATGATGGAAATAAAGCCTCAAGTTTTTGTGACTTATTAAAAGAATGTCTCATCTGTAAAATGATGCCTTTAGAACATTTTTCAATCTTTCCTTGGGTTCTTTATGCACAAAAATGTCAAATTTTACCTGGGGTACCCACACTTTTCGATCCCCACTGTATATACTAATACATTTATTTTATACTTTATTACTTATCAGGTGTCTTACATTGTTTTACTGTTGAAAAGCATAAACGGTTGTCTTTGCCTTCCTTTTAAGGACACATGGTAGTTAAATTGACATGTGTGGATGGATAATGTTAATCTAAATTCACTTCATTCTGAAAAAACTGAGTCTGTCAGACCTTTCTTCAAGGAGATAGTCTTTGAATTGAGCCTCTACATGGAGGATAGCTTCACATTGAGATTCTGTCATTTTTCAGCGTGCTATTTCTGTTTGTTCCTTGGCTTCACTTGCAACTGGTGGCATAAAAAGACACAGAAAGATTAAAAACCCCCGCAGTGAAAAATGTTGTTACTCATAAAACATCTGAAGGAAAGTTAATTTTTAATTCCACGCTCGTTCTATTTGAGTTCAGACATAAAATGAAAGATCCAAAAGCCTTTTTTTTTGATGAATTTCAAAACTCAAAGGTGTGCTTTTGGAATAAAAAAATGATTTGCTGGCTTTAACTAAACACTAAAGAGCTTTTTGAAGTTTGAGAAAATCTTAACTGGGTTAGGGATAACAGCATCTACGAAATGTTTTCTATAGACTGTGAGTAAGGGTCATGTAAGGAGGAGGAGATGCAAGAACACTAAGAAGGATGATGGTTTTGGAAAAAAGAGAAGCTGGGAGCAGAAAGCTAATTCACCTTGGGGAGAAAATGGAAAAGATGGATACTGGCAGAGGACAGAGCTGCACAGAAATGGCTCCAGCTGCTTATAGTAGCTGAAGGTTAAAGCTAGAAGAAGGTGGGCGGTTTACAATTCCAGAATTACATGCTGTTGACTCATCGTGTTGTCTGTCGGTATGTCAAGGACTGTTCAAGGCTTAAACTGGAAAAGAAACCCAGAATTTTATTTATATGAAACAAAATATTCCGAAGCCCACAAACTGGAAAGAGACTTTACGCAGACCCTTTATTTGGAAAGTCTGAACTGCTACACACTTCCTGTCTGGATTAGTTCTAAAGATTTGTCAGAAGGACACAAAACCTTCTGAAATCCGTCTTTGTCTTTCTGTTGCAGGTGGAGAGAGACGACTGCAGCCCCCACAATGTGACTCTGGGTTACTACGTGACCAGCGGAAAGACTGTCTATGTTTCCTCTCTTGTTGTCCAAGCCCTGAATGCTTACGGATTTGACAAGCTTCTGTCTGACATCAGGCAGCACACCCCACTGGTCAAAGCGGTTCTGGTTCCAGTGGCTGCCTGGCTGCCAGTTCCCAGCATCCACCTGCAGCTGAAAACAGGTGACTTAATCTAACTAGATTTTTACAAATTACTGACGTGCTGGAGGTAGACTCGGGGGAAGATTAAGCTGAGACAAATTTAGAAAATTCTGATTACATGTGTGCCTCCTGAAACCCAGATGCCCCTGATTACGAAGCAAGTTAATCGGCCCATATATTCAATGTGGGTTTGAAAAAAACCCACATTACAGAAGGTTTTCCTAATCTAGCTGCTTTGGTGTTTGTTCCAATTACCCTTGTATGTTTGTGTTCAGTCATTCAGAGCAGTAACACAACAAAAGCACCGTAGTTAAAAAAAAAAAACGTCCACTATTGTTACAACTGTGTTTTGCCTTTTTTTTTTTTACCAGCTTTGGAAGCTGCCTTTAACTGTAATTAAAAAGGGCCATTTGACTCTTTAGCATTGCATGAAAGTTGTGACAGAAATCCATCTTAAAGTCCCACTCCGATCATCTTTTGATCTACTGTAGAATTGTCCCCAGTGGTCTTTAATTTATAACTATGACGTGTTTTTGGCAAAACCAAAAAAAACTACAGTTTTCTAGGACAAAATGTCTGCAGAGCGGCAGTAGTTCATTTGAAATTTGCCACATGTTGTGGGCAGAAGTGTTAGGATGGAACAACCCTGCCCCACTTCCCATCACCCCTTTGTTTACGCTCTCCCCTGCTAGCTTACAGCCCCTCACGACCCCAGGCTAACAATAGCGGTGAAACTAAAATGGTGAACAATGTGGGAGCTATCCAGCCATTTTGATCTAGCCGTTTTGATCCAGATGCCAGCTCAGATGAGGAAAACGAAGACGTACACGGATCTATTAGTCTTCAAGTGGATGCATCAGAATGGAGCGGAGCAGGGCTTGGAGCCCTCCTGGCATATTTTCTATGTCACAAATACGCTCTATTTCAAACAGCATTATTTATCTGCTCCTCTTTCACAACAATTTGAAAAAAACAATACACAGAAATGCATATGAATCTTAATTTTCTTTATATATGGTAAATTACGTAAACTTTGTAGTCAATTAATTCTTCTATTTTTCAACTTGTACAGTGCTTTTCTACCTTCCTTGAAGGCCCAAAGCGCTTTGCAGTCACAGTCCCATTCACACACACACACGGTTGCTCTGGTGCCGAACACTGGTGTCAACCGTCCACCAGAGGGAATATGGGGTTCTGTGTCTTGCCCAAGGACAGTTTTGAAACATGAGCGGGCATCAAACTTGCAATGTACCTATCAGAGGTCGACCGCCCCACCGCTGCACCGCGGCAGCCCATATATGTCCTCCATCAATTAGAAAATTCCACAAGAACATGTAAAAAACACCAAAACCAGATTTTCATCTGAGTGGGTTTTTAATTCTTCTTCCCTGCTTCATTTTTACTAGAAAACCAAAAAAGTTTTTGGTTTTCGGTGCTTAAGTGCAACGTAGATCCACCCGGATAAGAACCGCTCCTGTTATGTTGCAGCTGTATGTGAAGGAGGTATTTGAAGCACCAACAGAATCCATTTGTGTGTTGCTCAGCTTATTAGCAGTAAATACATTTAGCAATTTACCCTCCAACGCACAATTTGCACAAGATTACCAACTGGGTCAGCAGTGTTTGTGCCTGTGAAGGGGTTCCAATTGAATCCAGTAACGGAGTCTCTAAAAATAGATCTTTTTCCTAAACCCTTCAATGATATTGAATCGTATTCTGACATGTCACTCTTTCTATAGAGGTTTAAAAAATGGAGGGAAACTGAGTGCTTTAATAAATGAAGGGCAACTGCAGCAGAAGGGCAAAGACAACATTAATAACCTCAGACTTAATCTACTGATGGACTCAATATTGTCCCCCCCCATGCACCTCACCAATGTGGAACTGCGGGGGCTGACAGACATCCACTTATTTTAGTTGTTCTCATTCCAGAAAGAGGCGATAATCCTCTTTCTATGTCACACTGCTTTGGTTTATTGCTCTCATAGACATCTGAATTAGAGATTCCAAATACTTGATGAATTTGTATGGAATGCAGCAGTGCCATGGCTCTAAAAGAAGCAGGACTTACTGTAGTAAAAAACAATGGAGGCATGGGGACAGGAGAGAAAAATATAAATCACATGAAAAATATGTATATGTCTCACTGTTGGTTAAGGAATTTATTTAACAAAATAAAAGCAAAATAAAAAAAAAACAAATTTTTTTCACTAAAATCCATAAAGCTACATTCACACACCCTCACCAACGCACATTCAAGCGACTAATTTCAATAAAAAGTATGTAAACACATGTAAATGTTTGATTCGGGCTTTGACATTCAAAACTCTTACATTCACACATCCCTGTGCACATTTTTAAGACCATTTTCAGGCTCTACATACAAAATACGTGGCCATTGAACACAAAATTAAACCAGGTTGAACTTTGACCAATCAGGGACTTGGATTTGGTAGTGACATATCGATGGCGTCCCTATTAATTCACAGAAGTGTCAACCATGTGAAAATTGATCATAGAGGAGAAATTATTTATTGCAGTTTGTGCCGGTCAGAATTCTATGCAACCAAGTCTTTCATATATCGGCATAGAGCTGTGAAAGATATGAACATCATATGCTAAACATGGGCTTTTGTGTGTTCTTCTGTTAAATTCTATTAGGTGTTACGTTTCCACTGACTATGAATTTGGGCAAATTTGATTTGCGACAAAAAATTTGCCGAATGAAAACACAACAATAAAAAAAAAAAACTTGCATTTATCAAAAAATATATTTGCCCCTGGAGGAGGTGGTTTTTGAGGCATATCGAAAGTGACTTATTTTGCAAAACTGCAATGGCAACACTTTGTTCAAATTGAGTCACGTGACCTTCTTGGTAGAAACTGAATGCCTCTGGCACTGCACAGCAGGCGCCACAAGAGGTCCCATAGCATCACACAGCTCATCGGTTGTTGAGCGTGTCATGCGGTATTGTTGGATCCACTGCTCTGCTTTATAATCACAAACCACGATTTTCCTAAATCCCTTCATCCGTAGCTGTTCCCACGTGTAAGGAGCTTGCCGCTCAATGGCCCGGAGAAGACGCCAACATCTCCTTTGATAGATGAGTGCGTGTGCCGTGGCAGAAATTTGAATGCATCTTGTCATGTTATCAAACAGAAATAAGGTTCAAACTGCTTACATGTTAGAAAGTTTATTTTTTAATACCACTTCTCACGTGCGTCTCTGTGTCTGGCTATGCGGCACTCGCCCGGCACCCTTGTAGTTTTTTACCAGAATCAACTTAAAACGAAACCATAACACAACATACCTGCTGTAAATTAAAGTATTTTTGACATCCATCGCCATGTTTTTGAATGACTCATTGTTTGAGTTGGTTTGTGTTTATTCACATAATTATGATATAATGGAAACAAGGTAGTTGCCAAATTGCGTTTTTTGACATTTATAGAATTTTGAAAAAGTTGATCAAATATTCCTCAGAGATGGTCCACGCTATTGGAAAAATTGCAGGGAAAAATAGCATTAGCTCTATTTTAAAAGCATTTCCAGTCGTCTTTTAATTATGATTATGCCATTTTTGCCAAAATAAAAAAAAGTTTTCTTCGACATAGTTCCTGCAGAGCAGCAATTGTTCATTAGAAATTTACCTCTGAGTTGTTGGTGGCACTATTGGTATGAAGCAACTCTGCCCCCTTATCCTTAATATATGTCCTCTATCATCAGAAAAATGCCATGAGAGCACGTTAAAAACACAAAGTCACCACTTTCTTCTGTGTAGATCTTTAATTTCAAGTATTTATGTTAATGGTTAGAAAGTTCTCCAGTTGGCTCAGATGTTTTGAAGCTAAAAATAATACATTTTACTGTCACTCCTTTTTTTCAGTGTTGAGGTTTGTTGGTCCGACAGACAACATCTACTCCTGCAGTTTTGTGCAGATGTTGGAGCAGCGGCTGGGAAACGCCTTTGATGAAGCTCAGGACAAAGTGTTGGAGACTTACAACAGACTAAGTGTGGAGGTAATGCATGAATGGAGGCTGTATTCTTTATTAAAATCTGACAGCCAAGTTCTTTATTCTGTATTACCATGAGGCTCACTAATCAGATTAAATAAATAAAGTTCCAGGAACAGCGATGGTCTCTTTAGAACAGGAAGCACTTTTTTACTGACTGATTAAAAAAAAAGCATCCTTTTCTTTTAACTGTATAACAGTTTATATGAAAAGGTAAAAACAAGTCAGACAGTTTTGTTTGGGAGGAAAAAGAATTGATTTCCGAGTATGTTGACTGGGTTCTGTTTTTTTTTTTTTTTTGCATATACCTAATTACAGTATTATAAAAAGTATTTGCCCCCTTCCTGATTTGTGTATTTTTTGCATATGAATCACACAGAAAGGTCTCAAATCATTAAACAATTTTTAAAATTCCTTGAGACAACCCAAGGAAATATAAAATGCTGTTTCAAAATGATGATTTTATTTACCAAGAAGAGAGACATTACAATCCTATCTGGCTCTGTGTGAAGAAGTATTTGCCCCCCTTGTTAAATCACAAAATAACTGTGACTAATCCCAAAGTTGGGACAGATGAGATCAATTTCACAACCCAAACTTAAACCTGATAACCACCATATTTGTTCAATCAAAAATCATTCAAATAGAATCTGTCAGAAAAAGTGAAGTAGGCTACAAGGTCTGAAGAACCAACGCATCCAGCCATGATCTAAAGATATTCCAGAAAAAAATTCCAGAAGAAATGAGAAAAAAAAGCAATTGAAATCCATCAGTCTGGAAAAGATTACAAAGCCATTTACAAGGCTTTGGGGCTCCAGTGAACCACTGTCAGAGCAATTTATCCAGAAATGGAGAAAACTGGAAACAGTGGAAAACCTTCTCAGGAATGGTCATTTGACTAAAATAACTCCAAGAGGGCAGTGAAACAAGGTGGTGGCAGTGTGATGTTCGAGGGCTTCTTTGCTGCCTCAGGACCTGGACAGCTTGTTGTGATTGATGGATGAATGAATTCTGCTGTCTACCAGAAGATTCTGAAGCAGAACGTCCAGCCATCAGTTCGTGCCCTCAAACTGAGGCGTTCTTGGATCGTTTAGCAGGACAATGATCCTGAAGCACACCAGCAAGTCTGAGTCGCACAAGAAACCCAAAATAAAGGTTTTTGGAGTGGCCAAGTCGAAGTCCGGATTTAAATCCTATTGAAATGCTGTGGTTTGACCTTGAACAGGGGGCTCATGCAGGAATTCCTTCAAATATGATGGAATTGAAAAAATTGAGCAAGGAAAAGTGGGCCAAGATTCCTCCAGAGCGATGTGAAAGCCAATTATTGCAAATGCTTGATTTCTGTTATTGCTGCAAATGGTGGCCTGACTTGTTGTTAGGTTCAGGGGGCAGTTACTTTTTCACTTTTTACGTCAGATAGGTTTGAAGTTTTTTGTGCCTTTAATAAATAAAATCATTCTTTTGAAACTGCATTTTGTATATCCTTGGGCTCTCTCTGAGTGAAATTAAAATTTGTTTAGTGATTTAAGACCTTTGTGTGTGATTGATTAATGTGCAAAAGAAACAGAAATCAGGAAGGGTTAGGGTTACTTTTTACTTTTTACGGCACCTTCCAAATTTTCTTTTCCATCTTCTCCATTATGAAGGTAGTGTCTTAACAGCAGGATAAACACGACGCTTGCAGCCTTAAAGTCCTAAAATAACTCTCAGCGAGCAGACCCAGATGTAGGGTCCATTCATAATTTATCCTCTGAAATATTAACACTCAAAGGGATATGATGGGAATTTCTAGTATTGTGTTTCATCATCCACTTTACTAACATGACTCAGATGCATTACTTTCAGAGCGCCACACAGGTCTTATTATGAAGATAATAAAACCCTTGTTAATTTGAGTGCCATTCTGTGTCTGGGGCTCCATTCCACATCCTTTATGTGCGTCTGAGGAATTTGGAATGATAGCTTTAGATTTTGCACTATAGATTTTTAAATGATATATGTGCCCATGGCTGCAGGTTCGTGTGTGGAAATGACTCACCTGGGAATGTTTTTAGGAGGTTTTCTGTAGTTAAAAAGGATTGTTTGATCAAGTATGATTAAATATATGCCAATTAGCCAAATCAAAAACAGTTTTACTGCTGCTAATTTTTGCTTTGGATCTCAGCCCCACTTCTACCATGATGTCATAGCTCATTAATGGTCAGAGACTTGTCTTTTTGGAATTTATGCCATTTTCCTAAACCAGACTGCAATGGTTCTAGACAAATGTTGCATCAGCTCAAAGTAAAGCTTTAGGCCCCAATTTGCAGACAGGTAACCAAGTATTTGTCTTTTTTTTCCAACTCTTAAACTGGTAATCTAACCCAGTGTCTTTAAGTTTTAACCAGTCAGTGTCAGAATTTTTAAAGGGCTGCTAAAACTCAGTTTTGTTCAGAAAATGGGTACATACAAATTCCAGAATCCAATAGTATGGAGACATTTTATGTCAAAACACAGTAAGTCGAAAACAATGATTTTATCCTTTACACCATTCTCATAAGCTTTTATTTTGAAAATTTTGCCTTTAAAATGTTTTTCTCTAAAAGCATAAATACAAATTCTTTTTATGGGATCTGTAAACCAGTCTAGCTAGCTGGTGTAACTGCTATGAAAAAAACAACAAAAAAATCTACTTCATTCTGCACATATTGCATCTATCTTTATGCTAAAAGAAAGCACCAGTTAACTCGTGCAAATGCTAATGCTTCTTTTAGCAGAAAAAAAGCAAAAAAGTTGCATCGCAATTTGTAATTGGCCAGTTAGAATAATGTGTTTCGTTTACGTCCAGATCCAGAGTGTGTCCCAGGAGCCGGGCTCACCCTCTGTCACTTTGGTGTACATGGTAAAAAACGAGGACACCATTCTCAACGGCACCATCTCCAGTGGGCTTCTCAACCAGCTGACGGCGGAGCTGGTGGGGTACTTTCTGTTCTACCCACCACTGGTCATCGCTGAGCGTAAGTGCAGCTAAACAATCTCAGACACAGTTCTAATATGCTGTAAATTGACCCACAGTTGGTTCCCCACAATAGATATTTCCACTCAGGCTAAATTGCATGACTTGTTAATGGAGCGTGATGCTTAATTAATTAAAACAAAACTGATATAGCTTCTTTCTGGTTCTGGCAGCAACCTAAACTTATGAGTTAAGATCCATTTGCTGATGTAAATCTTCCATAAATGCTATTTCTATGATGGCATTTCAGATAAGTTTCTAGTTACTGACTATTCTAACATATTTTTCTCTTTAAACTTTTAGAGTTTAACAAAAAGGAATTTTCTGAGTTCACGTCTTGACACCTTCAAGCAAAGCCTAACTATAAAGCGTCTATCTGAAAATTTCCCTTATTGAAATAAAAGCATTTTAGAACTCTAGATCCAATAAACAGGCCTCTACATGAAAAGAAGAGGTGGACATCTATTGCAAAATAATGTAACTTTTTCTTATTGAAGGAGATTTTCCCCTAATCAAAGCAGCAATAGCCTAAGTATGTTGAAAATGTATTTGTCAGCATTTGATTGTTTTTTGTAAAAAATATTTTGTTTTGTAACACAAAGATTTTACCGAGGTCATCCTTGTGCTGATTAAGGTTTATCATGCATCTGTTATAGAATGCATTTTGATTAGACTGAAGGAACCTATTTTTATCTGAATTTTGTACTTTTCTGCATCCAGCGGCAGACACGCCACTGCAGCTCACATTACACATCTCATAAACCCATTAGAACCACACATTTGGAGCAGGGTTCAAACTCAACTGATCCATACAGGGGACATCCTAAGGGGCGAAGTTAGCCATTTGAGAGAACAAAGAGGAAGCATGTATGTCCCTAAGGGAGAAATTAGTTTGATCCAGCACTCTGAAGCTAAATGAATTCTCTGCAAAATCTACATTTTTGGATTTGACCCTTTATTAAATATTGTTAGTCTTATAGGTTCCTTTTTAAATTTTACTGAATTTGATAGTCTTTTAAATGAAAGACTGGGACACAACACAACAAATATCTTATTTCTGACCTGAAACATCAGAGGTGCAAAAAGAAAAGGAACTTTTCTGCTCTTTTTGGCTTCTAGCTCAATACTTTTCAAAATAAAGTGTTCATTGAAACACAAGGGTAAACACAAAACCTCAGCTCTCAGCAACGTTAGGTTCTTGTTTGGGGCTCTTTTTGGTTTTTCTTGTTCTCTCGGTGGTGGAATTGTTTTATTTAAGACGAAAAATGTCTACAGTTTTAAAAGTGGTCTCTTTCCCATTTGTTTAAAGTGATTCCTCTTACAAGATATTTTTAATCAAACAATTGGGTTGAAATTTTAATTCACCGTCATCTGTTACACCACGGGCAGAAATCAGAGTGAGCATAAAGTTGAATAAACATTATTCCAAAAAAAAGTGTAACGGATTACTCTGTGTAACAAGATATGAAACAAAACCAAGAAAAAAGTATGTTATGAAAGTACACGGAGAAACACAGAAAGTGTAAAGCTGCTGGAAATGCATTGCATCTGTAGTGGGTTTTACATAACTTCTTTTTGATGGTTTTCAGGTCATCTTAGATCTCCTAGTCAGCAAAAAAAAAAAATGATCACATGATTGTGTAATTAGCATGCTCACATAACTTCTCAAATTCAAACTAAACTGGACCATCTCTTTCTTCACATGCTGTCTCCTGTGGCAGATGTTACACAACACCCTCACATCCTCCTCGCAGAAGCTTTTACAACCTCTTATGCACAGCATCTTTACTGTACTGCTACCAGCAGTAAGTGCAAAAGCAGTCAGCTTGAATCATTCAAATTCAGGAAATCAAAACCTGCAAATATCCATGCAGCAAGTCCTTAGAGGCAATCCTCCAAAAAAATCATGCAAGGAATGTATGTTTAGCAGCACAACTGTATATTTATAAACAGAAACGGATAGGATCTCAAGTTTCTACAATATGCCAGAAAATAGTGTAAACGACATACATTTGAGACTTGGAGTCACCTACATATTAGAAAACTCATAGAATGGAATGTAAAACACAAGAAGGAGCTTGTCAATGTCAAATACATTTACCTAAAAGTTGAAATTACACCTAAGAAAGTCAAATTCCTATTAACTATCCATCATCCATTCTTTTTCAGCTTAATTCCCTTTTGGGTCATAGGGTTGCTGGAGCCTATCCCAATTACCATTGGGTGAAGCTGAGGTCTTTCACAGGGCCTCACACTAACATTCACACCTAGGAGACAATTTAAAGACATCAGTCAACCTATGAAGGCTGTTAATGGCCTGTGCGGAGAAGCCAAAGTCCCCAGAGAAAACCTACGTATGCATGAGGAGAACACGTAAACTCCACACAATCCAGTCAGGTATCGAACCAGTGCCTTCTCACTGTAAGGTAAGAGTGCTAACCACTACCCCACTGGCCTTAAATGATCTAACTAAAACAAATGTGTCAAATACTTCTTCTGATTCAGTAAAAAAATACAAGAACAAGCAAGTTTGACTGAAAAATCAAATTTATATTAATTAAATGTAAAATAGGGTTTCAAAAGCAAATTATCCATTTAGAGAAAACAATAAAATGTCACAGACTGCCCACTGCATCGTGGATTCTTCATATATCACATATTTCTCAATTTTTCCAATGACTATCCAATTCACAGTTCTGGCCAACAAATCTTTACGCTCTGAAGTCATTCCTTTGTTGGTTTCTCACAGAAGCAGCCAGGCAATTAGGAACATTCTTTGTTATTTACATCGCTGCAAGTGATTGTTACCCTTTTTTCAATTATTCATATTCATACAAATCCCATTTGATGAGCTGGTTTTCACTTTTCCCTTATCTTAAAATCCTTGTGATTGCTTGAGAAATCCAGACTCACTCCACATCTTCATTACTGACATTTCTGCCTCTATTTTTTTCTCATAATTTCGCAAGATTAAATAAAAACCCTGGTAGCTAGTGACGTGTTTTACAATATATATAACACACACACACACAGCTCTGGCCCAAAAAGAAGGATTTTACTCTTGAAGCTTTATTTTGGTCCTGAAAAGCTGAGAGGCTGGAGGTGGAAAGAAGGACTGGCAGCCGTGAGAGGAGTGGGCACTCACACAGGACAAACAAAGATGTGCTGAGCTGGGAGAGGTACAGAAACAAGAGGAAACTGAATCCAGGTTTCATGGAGGATAAAGACACAACTGCAGTTTATTTTTATCAGAACAAATCCATTCTTTTCACACCTAATTTTCCAGTCATTGCATAACAGTTGTTTGTGGCTGTTTGGGAGGCCTTCATCAGCACTGAGCGCTCTGCAGCACTGCATCATTCATGAGAGCATATGTTTGACCTGCGTTTCCAAACAGGGGGTTCAAGAGTGCTGATCCTTTCTAAGTGAAAGAGACAGCCAGATTGGTTTGTTTATCCTCGTGTAATAAAAAGTGGAACGAAAATCACTTTGTAGAAATTTCAGCCAGGCTTATTTTGCAACACTCCAGCAGCTCAAAGAAGAAAAACTTCGTAAAAATATTTTGGTTTGTGGGCTACTTAAATAAGTATTAACCCCTTGACGCCTTTTGATGCAAATACGCATGAACTACTTCTGTTCCAAATTTGCCTTTATTTAGGATCTACTTTAAACAAAAACACAGGTGAGAATTTTTTTGTTAGCTGGAAATAAATTCAGGTGTCAAAGAGTTAAATTAGTAACATTTTTTTGGAAAAATTTTTAAAAAATAGGCATAAGGCATATCGACGTATGTTGGATTTAAAGACCCACTTTAAAAATAATTGTGTTTTTAACATGTTCTTGTAGCATTTTTCTCACAATAGAGGACTTATGTAAAGAAAATTAAGATTAAAAGTGCGTTCCTTTTTTTTATTCAAGTCGTGGTGAATCTGGAGCAGACAAAACTGTACGGCTGGATAGCTCCAATATTCCTCGCCATTTTTGTTGCACTGCTGATGTTAGGTTTGGGGTTGTGAGGGGCTGTACGCTTGTGGGAGGGGGTGGAAACAAAGGGATGATGGGAAATAAGCGCAGGCTTACTTTTGCAAATGGTCCTGCCTACAACTCAGAAGTTATTTTCTGCACTGCAGAAACTATGTCTCAGAAAAAGACCCAGCTTTTTTTTTATTTTGCCTAAAATCTGCAAAATCAAAAGTTTAGGTTTGACTGAGATTTCTTTTGAAAACCCAAACAGTTTCAGTCATTCCAATTGAAAAATATCAAGCTTGTGAACAATGGTAAAATATTTTTCACTACATAAAAAATGACATCGATTTGAAGCTGCATGCAGTTAAAAAGCCAGCTGGATGCATGCAAATTAGAAGAACACACAGGATAAAAAAAGAACTGCAAGTGTTTGATCCAAAAAGGTCAAAGCAGAAGTGTAAAAAGAAAAGCCAGTGTTAACCTTTGATAGATAAATACAGAATTACTGTTTTTATTGACATCAAGCCATACATAGTTTGAATCTGCCTCAATTTCCTTTACTTGTTCACCAGATTTGCAGCGGCTGTTTGAACATTCGCAACAATGACTTGGGCAAAAACTGAATGAAATTTGACTGAGAATAAGAGAGATTTGTTTTGTTTACAAGTGTCCTTTGGACTTTCTAGATGACAGAAAACAACATTATAGCTAGTCAGTTTAAGGCATTTTTCCCCTAAAAAGACTTTAAATTTAAAATTTCTTGAATACCTGTTTTTAAATAGTGCACTCTCATCTAAAGTGTTTTTATTTGGACTAATTGTTATTTTTGTTTCTATATATTTATTATTTAACATTTTTTCAAACAATTTGTCTTAAAATTGATTTGTTTTCCAAATGCTTTAAAACACAGATCATTCTTTTTTTTTTTAATATTGAGCAGTTTTTTTCAAGTCAAACTGCAGAGCTGTCTCCTTGTTTTTTATTCCACTCCTGCCTCTTATGCCATCTGTGAGGTTTTAAAAGGCCAAACAGCTGTGGAGCTCCTATCTGAATCCTGCCACGGGCAAGCTGTTGTCCATGTCCCCCGAATGAGCCAATTTTAGCCCTGTAAGATTAGATTAGTATCTGTGTAACTGTGCACTCAACACCCAAAGGGCTGAAACATCACTCTTCACGCAGGCACATCCAATCCCCCTACCCTGCTTTATTTCTGTCACAAATAAAACAAACAAAACATTATTGCTGCAACACCAAACCCTCAAGTTTGGCGCAAATTCTCACTTTATTTATCTCAAGCAAGATGGAAAAAAGATAACAAGTTTGTGTCATGTTCCCTCAAACAGGCTCTTTAAGGTTTTGGGCAGGTTTTGGGCCCTAATAATGTCGCAACTCAAATTTAGCACCACAAAAGCCTCACCTATTCATTTTTAAGTGTTGCAAGGCAGTGTTATTGAACGCAGCCTATTTGGACGCCTTTGGTTAATGTTTGTGTTTTTAAAACATAAACAACTAGATCCAAAACAGGAGCCTTTGGGGAGGAAGAGGAGACCAAGGAACAAAGCTGATGGTGTTCAGATATTCTAAATGTAAATATATTTAAGACATGAAAAGAGAAAAATCTGCTGTTTAATAATTCAGATTTGGTTTCTGCCTCATAGTTAAACAGTAATATTAGTCCTAAAACTCCAGCAAGCAATCTCGTGAAAATTATTTGTTTGCTTCTTTACCATGGATATAAACCGAATTATGCAACGTTATTATCCAGCAGCTATCTTTTTTGAATCCAAATCAAGGGGATTGTCTTATTTTCTTGTCAGAGTCAGACTCTTCACACTTCTAGGCTGATGGTCTCAAATGCTTAAGGTTTCTGCAGTGCAGACTGCAGTCAGGTTCAGTTCAAGCTTTGGAAAACTGTGTTTTAACACCCTGGTTTTTTTTGGTTTTTTTCACTTTTTGACCATGGTTTCATTTTTAGACTGAAGGCCTCTAATTCTGACTTTAGGACAGTATTCAGTGGAGTCCCTGACTGAAGGTCATCTACCATTATGCTTAACAGCAGGCATGAAACATGACTTTTGTCTTAGATATTTAAAGAACATAGTTCCAAGTCTTTTTTTTTTTTTTTCGTCTCTTTAAATGTGTTAATCAGTTTCAGTTAATCCGACTTGTTTCCAGTGAGAGCTGAACGCAACAGGAGATGTCCTTTGTCACCAATTCTGCTCAGCATTTTTTATGCGCAGCTAGAGACAGAAAGACTTAAGGTCTGGGAGCACCAAGCCTCATATCTGTGTTCTTTGATGATGACTTAGTTACTTGAGCTTTTACAAGCCGTCCCACCAAGTCTAGCTGAGGAGGTTTGAGGCTGAATATGAAGGGGTTGGAGTCAAAACCGGTCAAAAACTGCTATCCGTTTGGGTGTCCTAAACTGATAAAGATCAAACACGCTATGCTTTTACTGATACCTGGAGACCATGTATACCAAATTTTTTGCTGATTGTTATTTTTCGCTGGTTTTGAAGCTTAAAAAAGTTACATTTTGTTGTCTCTGCACTTAGAGTCTTCAAAAGAAAACCTTAGACATCTTAAAACTTTTTGGTCGACACAAACAAGATATTGGGATGAGAAAGATGCAAAAACAGCTAACTAAAATAAAACTAGTTATTTAAAAAACTATTACATTTAAAACTAGTTTAAATTTCAAATTAGATATAATTTTCTTTATTACTTAAATCATTTAGATTAAAACTGGTTACACAAAGTGTAATTAACAACTATACTGACATGAGCTCGTCCCCCATACCCAGCACTCGCTATTTGTACAGCACGGAATGCGTGTGGAGGTAGCGGCGGCACAGGAGGTCATAGTTCTCAGCCAGGAAAAGATGGAACACCCTCTTCAGATCAGGAGGAAGTCAAAGGTGTAGGTCATGTCTTTGTGTTCTTTTCAGCCACGGGAAACAGATGGAAAACTAGATATGATGTATTTCTTTTTTTTTCTTTCACACATTTATTACCTGTTCTTGTAGTTTTGGGAACCAAAAAGAAACAAAAAAGGAAAAATAACACACACAAAAAAGACAACTTAAGATATACCATAACATTTTTCAAATGGTTAAAAAACAGAGAAGAAAACCGGGCTGGTACCTGCTTCTGCTTCCTGCTCTGACTGAAACCACAAGGTGAAACCACTGTGCTTTTGGTTCTGTAGAATTGGGTTCAGACAGATGGAGAAACCTGGAAATAAAGAGAGTGGTTGACAGATTAATAGGACGCAGAGCGAGGTCGAAGGACTGATGGTGTGATGATGTGTGTAAAACGGCAGAAAGCGACGGTTAGTTGGGCAGAAAGGAGCAGGCATTTCAGGAAGCAATAGGTTGACAGGCACACAGAGGAGGAGTCAGACAGGCTGAGGGAGGATGGATGTCAGGAAACGGAGAAGTACCGGAACAACTGCTCTTCTGCAGCACATACACATTAGCACATCACATATACACAAATTCTGTTCAAATTAATACATGATATTCACATACAGAGTTATTTCTAATTTCACTTTAAACTTGATTGCATTTTTATGGGTAATAGGTGATTACAATCCATAAATAAAACTGCATTTTAATCACACATTTTTAAACAGATTTAACTGAAATGTAGAAATCTCCTACGAAGAGAGAATAAACCAATTTCTGATGACATTTTTTCCCTGTTTGTTTACTTGACTTACACCTGGAGCAATATTATTCTGCTGTTATGGTTCAGGTTTCTTTTTCCTTTGAAGTGACAACTCACCCTCATCCAAATAAATACTTGCTGCAAGCCAGACAGCCTGCAAGGGGCAGCTGATGCACAGCAGCTTTTACATCCTTTTATGACCCAGCTGCCCACAACTCCACTCAAAAGTAGCTCAGAAAACCACAGAAGGCTTGTTTTCTTGCTACAAAACATGTTCCACAACACGTAAGAGACTTTTTTTTTACTTTCCAACACCAATGGAGACATTTTTTGCTCAGTCTGTCAGAAAAAAAGTAGCTCTCTGATTTGCTGTGTTTAATGAAGATAACTGATCATTGCAATGCAAATTTTTGTGGTCTGTGCAAATGTTTTCAACCTGCATTTATGTTTTAAATGGCAAATCATGATGATCCTGCATAATGATACAAATACTTTGTCAGGAATTAGTAGTTTAAAAAAGCCAAAATGTAGAAGATTGATTTACGCTAGAAACTCAATTTTTTTCAATGAAGAATCTCAAAAATCAACTAAAGCTAAACATCACAAGATTGAAACAATAATAGCTTGACATAAGATAAAACTAACAAAGCAGAGGACCTGAAAAAGACACATTTAAAGCCAGACTCATAAAAATAAATAAAACTGCATATAATTAACAAATGCTACTTAGAGGAACAAAACCCAACAAAAAGTAACTTTACCACAAAGTATTCAAAACAAACCAAGAAAACACAAATTAAATACACACTAATCCTCATTGAGGCTAAAATAATAATTTAGCAAAAAGAACGACCCCACAGCTTCCAGACCAAGGCTCGTTCAAAAAGGAAATCCAGCTCTACAACGCCAAACGTATCGTATTTGATTTAATTTGATTGTCAGCCCTCCACATGAGCTGTGTGAGTTTTTTCTTCCTGAAAAACCTGATATATACCATCAGATACATGCAGTGAACACATAATCCAATGGGAGGTAGTGATTCACTCATTAGGGTTGGGGTGTTTCCAGGTGTAGTAAATTGCTTCAAACAAATCGGGGCGCTTTCAGTGCTTTCCTGTGTCGGATTCTAGTGGGTCGGGTCAAAAGGGATTGAAAGTTTGGGCACCCCAGGTAAAATGTTATATTATTGTGCATAAAGAACCCAAGGAAAGATTGAAAAATCTTCCAAAGGCATCAGTTTACAGATGAGACATTCTTTCAAAATGTAAAAAAAGGCTTTATTTGCATTATTTACCCTTTCAAAATAACAGAAAACAAAATAATTGTGTGTGCAAAAGTTTGGGCACCCTGCAGAATTTATAGTATGCACCACTCACTTTAGAAAAGCTGAGACCTGACAGTGTCATGGATCATTCACATTTTACCTGGGGTGCCCAAACTTTTGATCCCCACTGTACATGTGTGAATTGTGACAAGATTTTCTATGGTGATCCTAGAAGGGAAGTATAAATGGATTGTCCTGAAGATCAAAAAAGGTTGAAATAAATGTATGTAGCACACACACACCAGCACATAATGAGTGAAAGTTATAGAAAACAAGACAAACCAGAACTAATAAAATGCTGTCAGACTTAAGCTACACACACTGAATATGTGACGCGTGTTCAAGAATGTGCTAAACGCAGGTTCTTGAATGCTCGTATGGCCTATGGAGTTCACACTGGACAAACAGGAGGGGGCTTCTTTTTTTTTTTTTTTTTTACTTTTTACTAGCACAGTTCTGCCACATACAGTTGACAGAGACTTGGTGTGAAATGTAATGGGTCAAATCTTGTTCCAGGCTTTTTCTTTCACAGCTTTATTCTGATTTATGAAAGACTTGGTGTAATAGAATTCCAGCCGAACACAAACCACAATTGGTCATTTCTCCTCCATTATAAATTTTTTTAACGGTTGGCACTTCAGTGAATTAAAGGGGAAGGGTATGGAAGGCGTCATCCATACGTCACTTAGAATAGGAGTCCCTGATTGATCAAAGTTCCATTGGAGTAGATCAAGTGTGTTCAATGGCTGTATAGAGCCCGAAGATGGTAGTAGAAACTTGTTTAGCAAGAGTTTTGAATGCAGAAGATCGAAATTCACATTTACGCATGTTTTCATATACTTTTTATTGGATGTGGCTGCTTGAATGCCTGTTGCTGAGGGCGGTGTGAACTTAGCTTAACACATTAAGCTCTACTAAATAAAAAAACAAAACAAAAAAAAAACAATGAAACAACTCAGAATAAAAATTAAATTATTTTCAAGTAATTTTCTGTGGTTTTCTCTCTTTTTCTGCAGCACTAGAATACCACAATCTGAACACCTCCACAGCAACCAGGAACTACTGGGTGATAACAGGTAAAAAGCACTTTGTGTTATGCTTCATAGGAAAAGTGCTATAGAAATAAAGTTTGATTTGATTTGATTTGAAATTGCTCATTAGCACTCACAGATGCATGGAGCAAGGGGCTACTGAGTGATCAGCACCAATCGATCACTGCATTGATCTGACAAAACAGCAGTTAGTAGAATTCCTGCTGCTGTGCAGTTCAGCAGAATTGATTTTTTTCTTTAAATTCTTTCTTCCTTTTGTCCTCCGCCAACCCCACCTCATCCCCCCAACTCTCTTTACTCAACCTCAGCCTCTTTAGCTTTTTCTTTGCTGGGAAAAAAAAGCAAACCTACTGATGTATAATTCACAGCTTCCGTATTGTTTTCAGGGAGAAATCCCTTCACATCACATTAGCTGAGTAGGAATGATGGCGATGTGTTTGTGTGAAGTCTGTCCACTGGTCCATCTCGCTTACTGCCTCTTGTCAGAGATGCTCTCCTGATGGAGACTGATCAGGCACTTGTGGGCGTGCAGGTTTGTGTCTGCGTGTGTGATAGAGACTGACGTCTGATCTTCAGGATACGGGCTTCGACAGGCAATTCGAAATGATTTAATGGAAGAGAAATCCATCCAGCCCTTCTAATATTCTTCTTATCTTCTGCTCTGTTCTTTATAGTATCAAAACTTCCTCGATGCGTTTGTCTTCATCACCCTTCAGTTTTCTTAGCTCCTAACTCCTTTAAGTTGTCTTTCAAACTCTGTCCTTCATGTCCTTGTCTCTCCTTCGCTTTTCACTTTTGTCCTTCTATAAACCTCTTTCTTCTCACAGTGATCCAGGATGTGGACAGCTACTTCCTGGAGGCCAACTACCAGAGCTTTGCCAGTCTCATGGAGCAGAGACTGGCTGAGCTGTTCCTGGTGGCCAGCAGGCAGGGCTCTCACGCCGCTAGATCCCGCCGGGCCACCACTGTTGGCGGCTACACTGTACAGGTATTCCATTGAACGTTTTTGAGCATTGTCTAAATGGAAATGCTAAAACTGTTTCCCCAAAAATCCTACACTCTATTTCAAATTGACCGAAACGTTATCTCCCTAAAAAACTAAAATGTGATTAAAATCGTGTTTTTAACATGTTCTTGTGACATTTTTCTGATATATATAATATTAAGAAGATTAAGCTTACAATTGTATTTCTGAGTATTTCTTTATGTAAATTTATGTGAATCAGGACTAGATGGAAAAAAGGAAGTTTGAAATGATCATATTCGTGATGTAGAAAATACACTAGGCGGACCACAAGCTTCCTTCTCCTCTCCATTCTGATGGATCCACTTGTAGACAAGTAGATCCATGGACGTTTTTGTGCTCAGTTATGGGTGACGGGAAGGGAGAGTGGGGTTGCTCCACATCAACAATCCTGCCCACATCTCAGAGGGAAATTTCTAATGAACCTATGCTGCTCTGCAGAAACAGTCCTATAATACAATACCGATTTTTATTTTTTATTTTAGCTTTCCTAAAAAGATACTTGACTTCCACGTTTGCTCTCTGACGTGTATTTTTTTAATTCATAGTTTTGAATTGTTTTAATAATAAACATACAGCTTATAACTGTCGCCTAATCAGAAAAATATGTTATGCATCCTAACTCTGTTTCATGTTTAAAATAAAAATGTTATATGTACATCTTTGATTTTGCCATTGATACTAGTTTTCCACCCAAACTAGAAACTTGGAATTTGTTAGATTAATGATTAGAAATGAAAGAAAGCTTAGATTCTGTCAAAACAAAAGCCGATTGAAACTGCTTTGAAAAAGAACATGTTTGAGATTTATTTATTTTTTGTTATATAGCAGCTGCAGGGTTGTTGAGTTGATGATGGGTTGAGATAGCAGAACTCCGCTTATCTGAAATGAAAGCATTCGTGAGCACAAAAGTTACGAAACACGTGTGATGTTATTTTCTGTTTGTGTCACCTCCCGGCTTGGCATTCTTTATTGTGCAACTTCTGACTCCTACCTGGTGCTGGCACTTTATATGTATGCTTCAGGGTTTTACGGTCTTCACAGATGACCAGTTTTTGGGTTGCAGACTTCCAGAGAGAACGACAGAGAGGAGGTGCAGTCTGGAGAAAAACCTCCAGCTAAATAATTACATATCCTCTCTTTATGACAGAAATCAAATTACCAGACTTGATTAAATTGTGTGATGTGTTAGTCAAATTAGAACATGTGTTTGATGTATGATGAAAGGAAATTGAGTTTTCAAGTGACTCAGTTATCCTCGAGTGTCTGAACAGAAGCTGGCTTATCTTAGAGCCCATGCTCAACTTGATCAAAGACACCCAGATTCTGAATTTTGATTGGGCCATAGATATAGCAGACTGCTGGTGTGGAAAGATAATGGATTTTTTTTTTTTAATCTGTCCTTAGCTTTAAGTTTCTTTTTGACATTGTAGATATTTAAACTTTCTCTAATTAAAACTTTCTTTTTATTAATTCACTTGTTCGCTGACACACAGATGGTGAGCATGCGACGGCTTCCGGGTCCCAAGAACCCGGCAGAGATGACCTACTACACTCAGCTGAATGGGGAACCCATCAGTGGAACCAATGCTGCAAAGACCCTCAGCAGTCTGGACTCCCAGACAATGGCGCTGACACTGGGATACTTCGTCCAAGTGCAAGCCGAACGTAAGCTGCTCCATGCACTGTGTGTATCATGTAATAGAGGGGATTAAACTGCTTTTGCATGAGAGACACAGTAAAGAGTGAAACATTAATTACCCTAAAAGCTACCGTACATTTATCGTGATCATTTAAAAAGGTATTTCTTCTGCTGGCAACAAATAAATTCTGACATGTACCTGCGATGCAGGGACAGAAATTCTCTCAGATAAAACCTAAGATTTCTAAAGTTTGAACTGTTGACTTTTTTAAACTGTCTGCCATAGAGATTCTTCCTGGTTAAATGGTTGCACTGTAAGAAAAACTAAACCATAATTCTTACTGTGTCACAGTAACTATGACACTAGTTGGCATTTGGGTTTTACAGAAATGTACATACATTTCCATAATATGCTGAAATAAAGCTTCTAGTTTAACACATCCAGATTCACAGGCTACTGTTTTTGTTCTTCATTGTGTTCTTCAGGGCTTGATATTATTTTTGGTGATTTTTCTGGTCGTGCAGCATTAAATTTGCACGAAAGCAGCTTGAGAGGACTAAATGTTCCCTCTCACCTTTGCTGTCCTGCATTTCTGAGTATCTATAATTAACAAACTGGAGAGATACCAATAACCGTCTGAGCGCTTCGCAGATCCCTCTAACTGTGTTGAGCCTGGGAACAGAACACTGGATTCTTCTATAACTCGTTTGCTTTGCTTTACTGATCTTGAATGAAATTGCAAACATACTCACTGTAAACACAAAAAACAGGTCTTTAGGACAAAAGCCCAACAAAATGTTGTAAAAAGGGTTTAATAATATATTAACTGTTGTTTTTCATTTGCTTTATATTTGCAGACAGACATTCTTGTCAAATAAACTGTAAAACTCAAAAATCTTTCAACTTTGCAACTCTATTATGATTGAACACTTTGTTACTAGGGTAGAGAAGTGCTTTATGGTTAAAGTTTGTTTTGATTGAATATGTATTTTCTTAAAAAAAATGCAGTAAAAGGGAAAAATGTTATCAAGCGATCAGTAAGTAAAATAAAAAGTTGAATTGGACAAAAAAACTAACACTTATGACTAATAGAGTGAAGTTATGGATTGATTTTACACATCAAAAATGAAGGTTTCCTCATCCACATTAGTATTCCAGTAATTTTTTTTATCTCGACATAGAATCTTTTCAGGAAGGTTGAACTTCACACCCTTTTCTAAAGGAAAATCCCAGTTCCCAGAGAGGAAGGATATAGCATTTTAGAGAAGTTTTCTTTTTTCATTGGTTACAATCTGTGATCATACATGTAGACATACAGATAACAGAAAAGGAGAGAGTTAGCCCCACTGATGATTCCAAGAAGCTTTAAAACTCCTCTTTGTTGGACAGTAACATATTTCTGGTTCACGGTGGAGTTTTCTTCCAGCTCAGAGCCCAACCCTATAAGATGCTAATTCTCAATCTGGCAGTTCCACACTTGACTGCAAACTTTTCCAGTGAGAGTTAAAGGTCATGTCTTGATGAAGCCAACAAAAAGAATCATATCATCTAAAACAAAAAAAACAAAAAACAAAAAAAAAAGCAGAGATTATATTTTTAAGACATACTGGAGCCTTTTCATCTCCTGACTGCACTGAAAAATTCTGTCCAAAAGAGCTGAAAATACAGAATGTGTTGCAAAGGGCAACTCTGACAGAGTCCAACATCCACTGCGACGGTCTCTGACTTGATATTGCCAATGCCAGCAAAGGATCCCATGAGTAACCCCCCACAGAGTGTCCTTAGAGTTATAATTTAATGCTTTCTCCACATCCACAAACCTTATGTGGGGTGGCTGGTCAAAAATTCTACTCCAGTATAGACCATTAACTGCTCCCCCTAAATCTAATGTCCCATTAAGCCTCACTTTGGATGCTAAACTGCTCCAAACTTTTATTTATTTAATAGTGTTCATCCATAAACCATACACTATTCCAGTTTGAAACCAAGATACTCCTCATTAAAGTTGAAGTAATTCAAATTAAGTTATCATAATAGATTTTACCCTTAAAAGACATAAATAATCATGTTCTATACTTAAGAAATGGTAACTTGACTGCCCAAGCTGCAACTAAATAAAAGGTTGCAATTCTGTGTTGTGCACACAAAAAACTAAAATACAAAGTTTTTTTTTTGTTTTTTTAGGGTAAAATTAGATTATAAATAAATATTACTACATTTATGAGATGTTTTGTATGGAAGTTTGAGTCATAATTCAAAGTCATTTGCATTTTTCAATTGACAATTCAAATCTGCAATTCAGTCTTGGAATGGGGAAAATACATTTTGCAATTTAGAAATCAATATGCAAGTTGACCTTTCATTTTGAAAATGCATTCGCTATTTAGATTTCGATATTAAAAATTACAATTCAATATTACATTTAAAAAAATAGAATAAAAATAAAAAAATAAAATAGAATAGAATAAAAATATTAAACTGTATTTTAAATTGTCATGGGTTTTTGATGTCTTAATTCAGATTAATATGCATAATGCAATTTACAGTTTGACCATTAATTTTGAAAATGCATTTTGCAATTTACTATACAATATTTAAAAATGACATTTTAATACATAGTTTGCTTGAAATTCATTTTAAAGTAACTTAAAATCTACTGCGTTTTAAAATGCCATTTCAAATAAAATAATGAAATTCAAATGAAATAGCAAAAAACCGCGCCCCTGGTGTAATGCATTGTCATTTGCACAGCATCGCGATTTAAGTCTTTCAATATTTAATTTGAAATGCAAACTGTCAGACTTCAAAATAAAGTGTCAGTGAAGCTTGTCATTTTCAAAATAAAACTATAGAGTGTTTTTTTTTTAGTGGAAAAAAATGAAACTGAAGTTCCTTTACTGATAAATGTCTGTTCTGAAAAAAATGAATTTGCTTTAACACGGGAGCTTCAGCTCCAGTGTTGACATTCCTTTCATTCTGATACCTCTTCAATTGTTGATGCAGTTAATGTAATTCCAGCAGATTCTGAAGCAGAGAAAAGCAGCTGCGTGCTGATATGCACTACACTGTAATGAAGTGATTACATCAACACCGTGAATCAGCTGATTCTGCTGCGTAGAGAAGTGGCTTTTCATGCCGGCTTTGCACCATAACGCTATGCTTTAGAACATAAAGTGTTACAGAACTTTGAGGATAGAAAAACTTTGGAGAAAATTTTTAGGATTTGTTGTTCAAAGATTATAAACAGCAATGATGTTAATGTTTTTTTTTTTTGTATGTTGTTCATGTTACTGCTGAATTTAGCCAGAAGGTTGACGAAAAAAAGCTAACTTTTTTTTAATCAAATCTTACTGTTTTCATCAGTTTTGTTGATTTTGATATCCTGTTTTAAACAAAGGTATCAATTGTGATAATTTAATACTTATAATTTAAATTTAATGCGTTCAGTAAAAAGTCACATTAGCAACTGTACAAATATATTATACTGGTATTAAAAAGTAAGAATTGTGGTTCGATCTGTGAATCGTTGAGCTTGATTTGTGAATCTTATCGGATTGCTACCCAAGTAACAATCCACAGCCCTTAGAACTAAACAAAAGGGGGCTTAACATTAAGCCCTGTGGTACACCACAAAGCATTTTTAGAAGTCTTGCACCTTTTGCTTTATTGTTTAAATGTAATCGCAAATATGAATTATTAACTCTTCTGTGTACACAGCTGTCGTGAAGACCCCGCCTACTAATCTGTGGATCATGGCTGTCTTGGTGCCTGTCTTCTTGTTAATGGTGGTGATTGGAATGGTGGCCTTCATTTTATGTAAGAGGAACCGAGTCATTTTTAAAAGTGGCGCCTTCAGGACTTTTAAAACCCGCTCCAAGGTAAGGCCCCAACATTTGATCAATTTCTAACACCTTTTTTGTTTTTACATCTTTGATTTTTACTCACTCTTTTTTCACCTCCTACCTTCTTCTTATGTCTTCAAATTAATTGTCCTACCGTCAACTCAAAAGGTTCAACCAAAGTCTGCTTTTAAAATCCCAGAGGTTGAATTTTCTGTAAAGTGTCAGCAAGATTATGTACTGGAAAAAACATGTGTAAAGCTCCTCCTTCAGGTCAGAATAATTAAATCCGTCCGGCCTCTCTAGTTTGTTTTTTACACTGCCTAACACCCTGTGGTCTCTGCTAATCATGCATGTGGTAAAGACCAATCGGGTAAAAACAAGTAGGCTGGGCTCATTGAACTGGAAGGGAGCATTTAGGGCAGCGTTGGCTTCTTCACAATAACACAGTTCATTTCAAATCTACTCAATTGAGCTTAACTGAAAATCAATCATTTTCAAATGAACATGACTACTCTGAATTTCTACCAGATGGTTCTATTGGGTCAGATGGTTGTCCTGGACGCAGAGCAGAACATGACGCCAGAACATGACGCCAGAACATTAGCTGTTTGAATCACGGCAGTCAGCGAAGTGGTAAACATGCAATCAGCCTGCCAGCTTCATCTGTCATGAAGTGGCTCTTGATTTCACTTGAATCCAATGATCCAAAAGTGGATTTTGCATCATTGTTGGCTGCCGTTGATAACATATTTTAGTTCCACTCTGATTGGTTCTAATCAAACAGATCAAACTGTCTTTAATGCCATTATTAAACCAGTTTGTTCAATACTTACCTTACGAGATTAGAGACTGAAAAGCTTTGATAATGAGTGATTAGCGATTTTGCAGTAACAAACCAACAACTGCTGAATCACAACAAAACTACAGTAATGAGTTTATCATTTTCTCCATCAGTTCACTATTTTTTTTACAGAAGAGCTGAGAAGCCTTATGGGTTTAAGACTACGGTGACATCCTAAAATGCCACTGCTTGGCGACCTAAATCCAAGTTTTTTTTAGCAAATTTGGCAGTGGCCAAATGGTGCCATTTCTTATCGGGAGGCGAAGGTCGCATTTTTACATGCTGCGCTATGGTCGCTGAGGTTTTAAGAATTAAATAAAAAATGTCGGCGACCAGACGATTTATCTCTAAAAGGGCAGGGCACATTTCAATGTCGCGTGACAGGCGGGGATGATACCATTGAAAAATCAGGCGAAAGCTTTGTAGATCGCCAACCAGCAGCAGCTCTGACTGAATGACGTGTCTCCGCACAGCGGCCGTCCATATCAAGTGCCGCCGGCCGTCAGCCGCCTGGTAGCCTGGGGTATACAAAAAACAGGCCATCCTGCACGCCTGACGGCTGCCTGATTGCCTATGTCTATATTTATGACCATGTCAGCAATAAAAAAAAAATCAGGCGGCGCCATGAAATCCTGAAGCGTCTGCCGATACCTCCCCATTGAATGGGGGCAGTTGGATTTGTGACCATAGCATAGACATGGAATTAATTTCACTTTCATTCTTAAATGGTTCCCCTCAAAGATCACAATACTACTATGAAATATTTGTGCTTTCAATGGTTATATCAGATATTAAAAACAATGATTTTTTAATTTATAAGAATAATTTGGAAATGACAGAAATCAAAATGTTTAATACTGTCAATTTCTCTTTCCATTTCTTTATCTATTTCTATTTTATTCTATTATTTTCTATTTTGTTTTATTCTGTTATATTGACCCGTCCCTGAACTTTTCCCTTTGGCTCTTTCCTTGTTTAGACTTCATATCGAAGGGAGGGCAGTTACCACCGCCAGGTATTAACCAATTAGCCAAATAATAGACTGTCTGAGAGT
>BSAI01000030.1:34140708-34292803 GCA_036245035.1 Adrianichthys oophorus
AGTGAGTGAGTGAGTGAGTGAGTGAGTGAGTGAGTGAGTGAGTGAGTTTCAAAGGCTGGAGCCCTCCCTCCTCCCTTGCTGGCTGTCTGTAGCTCTTTCTGCTGCTTGTTGCTGTTGCCGGGTAAAGTCGTGCATGAGGCTGCTGTGTTTTGGACACCACCGACTCCACCATCCTCATTGGCTGGTAGATCAATAAAAAAGGAGGGGGCACTGAGGACGTGAAAAAATGAAAATGGGGTTTTAAGATTCACAAGCCGGTTCCTTTTGATTTACTTGTGTAGACTTGAGTCGATGCACCGCATTAACAAGGAAAGGCTGACTTGTAAAGGCAGCCAAATGAAATCCGGTTTGTCGGTCATAGGAAGGACATAAATATGAATTACAACCAAAAAAATGTCTAAATTTAAAGCCCCATCAGTTGCAACGTATCTAGGTGCGTGAAATGTATTCTCCGCATTTGAGCCATCCCCGGGGGAGTGGTGAGCTGCGATCTCAGCCGCGCTCGGGAACCATTTAGTTGTTTAAACATTTAAAAAATCTTGACACAAGACAATTCGTTTTTTAATTGTATCATTCATAAAACAGTTTCTCAGCTTGTGTCAACTTAAATAACCTTCTGTCTATTTACGTTTCATGTCACGCCAGTTGATTAACCTCACAGGGAGTAGTTCACAAATTAAAATTTCCTGTCAAATGTTTTTGAAATATTTCAAATGGAAATCCATCATTCATTGTTCTTTAGTGAAATTGGTACATCAGTAGTGGGGGTTGTCAGCTGCTGTACTTGTAGGTTAATTTAGTCCTGTCCTTCACCTCTTTACCTTTATTAGATGCAAAATGAGTGCAGGTGGGATACTGGTGTGTGTTATACAGTTTGGGTATTGCATAGCACAATAAATGGCTGTGCATTTTTGTTTGTTGCTGCATTTCAGTATTCTATCTTAGAGGTTTTCCTGCACACCCAACATTTCTTCTCACACAGTTTATGTTTTGCCAGGGACTGTCAAACAACGAAAGAGATATGAGGTTGTGTTAGTGTTACTGCAGGCAGCAAACATCGTTTTTTACCCACAGCAGTGTTTATCTTCCCCCAATGCAGAACTCTAGTATCTGTAAACAAACAATGCAGACATTTCTCAGACTTCATAAATGTGGGAATTTCTGAAAAAAATACAAAAACTAACTTTTTGGGAATTACAACGCAG
Organism: Adrianichthys oophorus; assembly: GCA_036245035.1. NCBI lineage: Eukaryota > Metazoa > Chordata > Actinopteri > Beloniformes > Adrianichthyidae > Adrianichthys > Adrianichthys oophorus. The sequence goes on from BSAI01000030.1 coordinate 34,141,914, forward strand.
TCCTTCGCTGATGGAGGGGAGATTAAAACTACTCAAACTCACAATTGAAAAATGAAAAAAAGAAATGTCTCCAGCACACTGTGGTCCTTTCAGCAGGGGTGCATGATCAAAATAATGACAACCTGGTCTTAGGTTTGGATTAAAAGCCATGCAATCTTTTTAGTGACATCAGTTACTGTCATTGGACTCTTGTACATGTTTACACCACATATACTGTAAATGGGGATTGTTAGCACCTCAACTTCACTTCTAAGTTTTACTTCCTTTCCTTTTAATTTACTTTACTTTGTTATTTTCCTAACTAAAGTCAAAGCAATTGAGACATTTAGTAATTTTTCCAAAGTAAACATTGAAAGCAAACTTTGATCATGTTTGCAATGTGCTACACTGACGTTAAAGTTGTAGCTGTGCCTACACCAACATACAGTCATTATTACAGAGGAAAGGAAAGAAAGAAAGAAAGAAAGAAAAACAGCACTATGCAGACAAGTTGTGTGGAAGAAGCAAATAACAGAGAAACAATACGGGTTTGCCAAAGAAAGCGGTTAGTAAGTGATTTCATATCAACTCGCGACTTATCAGTAAAGCTCACCAGATGCAAGTGTGGCATTCATTTGTGGCTCAGGTGACAATGTGTAAACGCCTATAGGATGCCCACACAAACTACACTCCGATTGTCTAATTTCCTCATTTCTAACAATCAGACTGCACGCAAGGAGTGCACAAAAAACGAGGGGGGAGGGGTCCCTAAGTCCAGTTCTCTTATACAGTCAATGGTTTGGTCTTTTTTTTTTTTCCCCACAAAGAGCTCGTATCCTCCCATAAGGGCATTATGACTAAGGCATTACCAGGAAGTGGACCTTGTAGTTTTGCTGAGCTTCATTACTGTAGAAAAAGTCTCATGTTGCAGAGAATTATGTTTATTACCATTGAGTTTACTGTCTAAATATCAAATAACTTGTTTTTGAGAACTGGTAAAGGGTTACTACAAGTTTTAATGGTAAGAAAGAAGATACTAGACTTTAATTAAAAGTTTTATCTGCAAGAGCTATCCAAGCAGATTGTAGCACAATATCGGACTCCATTAAGTTCATCTCCTGTGAATGTTGGGATGTGCATGAGTAATTGTCTTCACATCCTTTCTTAACTATCAGTCGCCATTTGGAAGGAAGTAAAGCAGACGATCAATATTGTGATTTATGTCAGTTCTGCATGTGTATTTAAGCATTAGAGCGTGATTTTGCAGCATCGGCTCACTTCATCACTCTGCCGCTCAGCCAGAACCGTCAAAATGGCTTTTCCTTCTTGTGCATTGCTTTGAATGGGTGTGAAAGCCTCGGTTAGCAAGCTCCCGTGTGCACTACAATGGAGGTGGAATAGGCAAAGTGCAAGAAATCCATTTTTCATTTGTAAGGTGTCTCAAATACAAAGCTGCAGCTGCCATTGAAAATGCTCAAGGTGTTTTGCAGCATCATATCTTTTTTCTTTTATTCAGCTTAAGCAGAACTTGTCTAGCTCACTGCAGATGTGCGCCCTGCTCTTTATTTTAAATGTTCTTCAGTTTCTCTTTTCACTCGCAGATTTTTGGATCAGTCAAGCCAACCCCCCGTAGAGCTGAGTTTAAATAGAAATGGCTGAAGAGACCATATGCTGCACCTCATCAAGCTCCTTTTGGTTAAAGCCACAGGTGCAGAAGTGTGTTTGATATTGAAAGACCGGTTAATTTGGTGACGCACTTGGATCATGTCTATATTCTTTAAGTGAGGCCTTCTGTTTCTGTCCTCTCTTCTCCTTTCCTCTGTCAGTTCTCTAAATGAAGGAGGAGAAGCCCCCTATTCATCTGTGACAGACTGATCAGAGGCCCGTACCATGCCACATACTCTGTCTGCAGCCAAAGTCTTCATTACGCTGGCTCGCACAGACAAGATGAAACACGGCCATTTGTTAAATCCACACACTGTCAGTTGGCACAGTCGTGGTGGTGGTGGTGGGGGGACTCAGTGAGGTAGAACAGACAATTAAAAAAGAAAGATGTGTGTTTTAGAGAAGAGTGGAGTGAAAAAAAAGACAGATTGTGAGTCACGGCCGTTCCAAAATAAAAGTTTCAAAGTCTCTAGCCTTTTGCAAGCTTCCTTCTCGTGACTTTGTTATTTCCAAGGCTCCTCACAGGCTTCACGGATGACAGCCATCACTAGACAGCAAATAACTTTTTTTTAACTCCAGCAGGTTGAGAAATGGTAATGTTGGATATATTTGGAACAGAACATCCAATTATTTGCCCCTCCCTTTGCTCTCGTGCTCTCCTCTCTTCACCTGTCAAAAACACCTACAGTCCAACTCTCCTTCAACCTGAGAGCGGCGAGTCCATAAACCCAGGATATATGCACTCCCCATACATTCTCCACACAGCTGCCAACACACATCACTTCAGAGAGCAAGAGATGCAAGCACACACACACTCCTGAGGAGGTGAGACCTGCAGTGTATGTGTGTTTGCTTTACAAGGAGTTGTATTCATTTGTAGTCTTGTCCCCTGGCTGCCGCCTCGTGCATTTGGAGGCGCAGAGGTGTGTATCACCAATGAATTATTAACAGTGCCGCCTCACCTCACATGCCCTCCAAGTTGAGCGTGCATCATCAGACACATTAGGCATCCTACTTTGGAGCTGCTTTAAATAGAAAGAAGAGGGGGGAAAAGAAATCTGTTTGGTTTGCTTCGTTGTGTAACTCAAAGCTGGTGTTTCTCTCCTTATCTGTGCTGCTGTTCTGTATTCATCTAACTGAAAGGCGTTCAGCATTCACAAAGGAAGCGCTCAGGCCTGGGAGGCCTTATCGAAACGCTTCGTCTGGTGACTGTTCACCATTTGGTAGAATTGTCGCAAAACTTCTAACTTCAAAAGGTGCTGCTGAGCTTGATTAAATATTCATCAACTTTTCATTTTGAAAGCTGTTTGGAGGCTGATTAAAAAAAAACAAGTTTGGAGGGGATTGTCGGCGCAATTACATTTATCTAAATTAGACGGGGCATTTATCTGGAATTTTTGTCGGCAGCAGCAAGGCCGTCTGAGCTTGTCAGCTGTCAAGGATTCAGTTCTCGCTGCCAGTTTAAATCATAAATGGTCATAATTAGAGCATAAACTATATTATGTGGGCTATTTCACATTCAACCTAAATTCTAAACTTCTACCAAAAAAATGTACCTAAATAAGATAAGAAAACTAAGTTTGCAGACAACAGACATCACATTTGATCTTAATGAGGATTTTGCAAGACGAAATTTTTTTTTATCAGATTAGTAAGAAACCAAAAGAAAATTTGAATATTGATGTCATATTATTTAGGATGGTTTTCTCTGCAGGCCATACAGTTGCTCTTTATTAATATTTAGTCTTTTACAAAAAATAGTCAAAAAATAAAAAGGGTTTTTATGTGGCAAATTATAACAACTGCTGTCAATCGATTAAAAAAATCAATCAGATTAGTCACGCTTTTGGATTGGGATTAAGCACGATTAATCAAAATGTTTTACTAGGTACATTTTATGCAACAGTATGTGGCTTTTGGACAAGAAAAAGGCCAGAGAGAACATTTTCCTACATTTTTACTGTCTGAAATGTTTTACTTTGTAAAGTGTTTACTCAGATATTCCAGAAATGTAATCTGTATGCACAAAACACATTATCAGTAAGATAAGCAGAACTGTAAAGACTTTTATGTCTGCAGTATTACTCCAAGACAACAAAGATGCTGACATACAGCCTTAAGAAACCAACTGTGTTTCTGCACTTTAAATGGTCCGGGTGAATATTCAATTCTGATTGGCTGCTTGGTTTTGATGCACAGCTAAAAGACGTTCCGTCACATAGCCCAAATGTTTTATATCACTCCCCAGGATTTAAAAAAAAAGTTTTTGTTTCCTCTTCTGGACAAAAATAAGTGGTAAGAAGTGAACTTTTTCTCTGAACTGATGCTTTATTTAATCTTTCATGACAATCAACACGTATATCGCTTTCCTTTGCCGCAGCAGTCGAAGTTTGCCACCCCAACGACACGTTCTCGTGTTACCGTGGCAACGTGCCGCACCACCAACCAAATAGTCTGCTGTTTGTGAGAAAGCTATCTAAACCTTAAAAATAACAAGAATAAAGTACTAAAAATTGATTTGATATTTATTTCTTTTGTTAGTAACCATGTTGTTAGTGGGATAGCGCCTGCCGAAGTGTTTCAGAAATTAATGCACGCTGGGGAAGCCTGAACCATCCGACGCAAAGCGGAAGACAGTCACTTCTGACGTGCAATTAAACTGTGTTAAAAAATTTTAATGCATTAATGTTTTAAAAATTCATTCAGTGCAATTAATTTGCCTTAATGTTGATAGCCCTAATTATAACACAAAGATCAGCTAAAAAGTTGTTTTTTCAAGGCCCATGTTTCAAGAAGTACTAAGGAAACAAAATATAATGTAAGAAGTGTATGCACTTATCCATATAGGAGAATGAGTTCAGCAAGAAACAAATTACAATAATCACTAGACATGAAGTCTTTTGCAGCTTGATGGCTGCATGTTTTTGAGTAGCCAGATAAAATAATTGACTGAAGTTTAAAAAGGATTAAGCAATGCTAAGAAATAAATGAGTATTTTAAATTAATCTACTTAATTTGTTTTTTTGACCTTTGAACAACGTTTTTATTTGTTGGATATTTTACCTGTAGATCCACTAGAGATCATTTTGAAAACTTCTGGCTTTGCATTTAAATTTCCTGGTATAAATGCATCCTTATCAGTAAAATGTTCCAACTAACATTCTTTTAAATGCTCCAGCAGCATTGAAGCCTTTCTTTGTTTGCATACTGGTAGCTTTTTCAATACACGGTGAACTTGACCCATTTCTGTGGAGCTTCTGAAGTTTGAGGGACAAAGCAGAAGACCTTTTCAGAGCTTTTGCTTCAGCAGGAAGTTAAATTGAGTGAGATATATGCAAAGATTAAATTCCTTCACCCTATTCTGACCTTTTTATTTCAATATTTACCATAGAAAACATTATGAATGCAAAACATGTAGACTTTTCAGCATTCATGTGAATGCAACTATCTCTTTTGAACGTGGCTGACCTGTTGCATTAGATGTTTATTCATTCTTTTGTTGTAGAATCCCTGTAAAACATCAGCATTATTGCTAATCAGAAACCATGCTTTTGTCTGGATTTCAGCAGTGTATGTTCTGCATCTGCTTCCTCATACATTACTTCATCAGTAAATTGGTTCAACTGTGGGAAATATTCCAATTAGAGATCATCTTTGTTTTATTTGGGAGGCTTTTGCATGAGCTTTTTAAATTTATTGGGGTGTTTTAGGGCTGATCCATCAAGTAAAAAAGACACAGAACTTTAATATGCAGTGAAGGAATGGGAAGCTTGTTGCATCTTCAACGAATCTGAATTCAGTCTGTTAATAGATTAATTCAAAATGGACCCTGAACATTCCACATTGAACGGAACATTCCACATTACTGACCTAGTTTATGAACTTCTTCTTCCCACCAGCCTGTCCAGGGCTTCGACTATGCAAAGAAGCACATGGGTCGAATTGGAGATGAGGCTGTTTCTGTTACCAAGGAAACTCTGGTGTTGGGGCTGCCTGTGCGGGATGCTCCTCTGACCCTGTCGCTGGATAAGAAAGTTCACCTGGATGGGACAGGAAGCAAGAGACCACCATCTGCTGATATACACAAAGGAGGGTAAGAAAGTTGCTGTGTGTTTGCTTTGATATTTCCCATTAGGTTTGTTTGAAGCACATGAAAATACAATTCTAAACCTTTTTAAAATATTATTTACTTGTTTATATCATTTTTTCTTAAAAGAAATATTAACACTTGTTATTTACATAGGAAACTTAAAAGAGAAAACTAGCTAAAAACTCAGAATTCTCCTAAATTCTTTATGACAACTGGAAATAAAAAGCCATCAATTCACCTGTCTATTTGTCAATCTTCTAAACCATTGAATCCCTTTTGGGGTCACTAGGTTGATGGAGCCTTTCCTTGCTACTGTCGGGCAAGGGCAGAGTACACTTTTTCACACATTTTGTCAAAAAATAACTAAAGAATGCAAATTGTGCACAATTTAAGAGTTTTTCAACAAACTTCACAAAATGAATGAGACCAAATTGAAGTTGTCTGACCTTCACTTCCAGCAGTATTAAAGATAAAAAACCCTTTTTCTACTCCAGTCAGTGATAAAGTAGGGAAGCTGAAGAATGATGACTTTAGTTTTCTGCAGCCACAGAACTTTGAAATCTTGCAGACACAGACTCCTTCATCAAGTTTTAGAAAAACAGACAGAACTTGTTGGAGCTGTTTCATGCAACACTTTGTGTTAAACTAAAGCACTGCAGCAAAAATTATGCTAAAACAAAATGGATAAAAGGAATGGTTTTGAATGGTCTAATCAAAGCCTTCGCCAGACTGAAAATGAATGGTGGATGTGAAGAAAGTTGACCTAAAAAGCAAAAAATAAAATATATATTTATATATATGTATGTATAAATATATATATATATAATTATTTCTTGCATAAAGCAATGAATAGGAAAGTCTTTGATTAAGCCAAACTCCAATTAGCCTATTTTTCTTGTACTTTAACTAAGAACAGTGGTTGTTCATCTAGATTGTTGGTGACATATCATAAGCTGATCACACATAGAACGTTCCAGCTGGAAGTCTTGTGAACAACAACTGTAAAATTCTGAGGCAGCTGCTGGAGTCAGAGAGCGTGTCATTTATAAACCACAAGCTTCTCCGTAGTAAACTCCAGGCGTCAGTGTGTGTTTGTACATCACCGTGTTAAGCTAGAGAGAGGCCACGTGTAAGCACCGCAGACTCCAAGCAGATTGATGTGATCAGAAAATGACTCCAGAGTTAATCAGAAGCTGTTTGCGGAATCAAGAGAGGAAAACAGGCATGTTTACTTTGTGAAAACAGAAGCAGGAAACCAGGCTTTCTCGTGAATATCCAAGAGGATGAGGGTTGGATTAGAAAAAAGCATTTCCAGTTCCGGTTTCTTACGAGGTGAGGGCACAGGTGACTTTTTTAAATAAGACAGTTACATCAGTCTAACATTCATTCATTTTCCAATCCGCTTTATCCCTTTCGGGGTCACGGGGCTGCCGGAGCCTAACCCGGCTACTCATGGGTCGCCAGTCTGTCGCAGGGACCACAATCACACACCCATGCACACTCACATTCACACCTAGGGACAATTTAGAGTAACCAATTAACCTATGAAGCATGTTTATGGACGGAGGAAGCCGGAGTACCCGGAGAAAAACCCACGCATGCACGGGGAGAACATGCTAACTCCACACAGAAATGTCCCCCAGGACTTGAACCGGGAACCTTCTTGCTGTGAAGCAGGAGCGCTAACCACTGCGCCACCGTGCAGCCCCAGTCTGACATATCAGCTTCAATCACAAACAATTCTTGCATTAGCTCTCCATCTTCCCCTTTAACACCTCAGTGAGCCAGTGTGTGTTCTTCCAGAAAAAAGGGCCTTGTGTACTCCTTTAGTCTTCTCTAACCTGAGCGAGTAAACTAATGGATCTCCATAAATATACCTGAAAAATAAAAACAAAGTAGCTTTATCTCTGTGAGATGACATAAAAAAAACTAAATCAAAATATAGGGTTTCCCTCTAAGTCAAATAAACAGTTAAAAAAATACAGTGGCTTGCAAAAGTATTCACACCCCTTGAACTTATCCACATTTTCTCACATTAAGACCACAGACATAAATACATTTTATTGGAATTTTATGTGAAAGACACTTGTGAAGTGGAAAGAAAATTATACAAGAGTTCAATTTTATAAAAAATAATTTTAAATGTGTGCCACTTTGTGTTGGTCTTTCACATAAAATTCTAATAAAATATATTTATGTCGCCTGTTGATGTAAATATGCAAAATTACTTTAAATTTGCGTCTACTTTAAAGCTAAAACATAAGTGACTTTTTTTCATGGCTGGAATTAAAATCAGACATCAGGGAGTTAACTTTTCTAGCTTGAAGATTTCCATTTAGCGGTCTGGGCTTTGACACGTGACCAAGCCATTTGACATGTGTCAAGAATGAGGTAAATGTGGAAAGGAGAACCCAGTAGTTTTCCAAAATAAAATTTCCTTCAGAATCAAAATATAAATAATTCAGAAAAAAATGTAGGTTGTATGTTTTTTTCCTACAGACTTGTCTCAACTGTCCCATGGACTGGTACCAGGCTTTGGGGACCATTGATCTAATGAACTTTTGGGAATCTGGGTTTTAAAAGTCCATGGAATTATGCATTTTAACTGCACAACTAACAATATTCACAAACATGTTTGTTCCAAAACTATAATGGACGCTGAAAAGAACATTCAAAACTTTCAACTGAAAATTGGCTTTTTTTTCCCCCGTTTATCACTGCGTCCGTGTCATTTTCTCACCCACATTGTGTACCCACATGTAATGAGGAAATTTGCAGTTTAAAATGAGTCAGTTCATGCTTCCCCTCACTTGAATGAAAATGCAGAAATGCACCAAAGAATAAGCTTCAGCATCTCTCGCTGCTGAATGAGAAATGAATGAGGGTGGAATTAGTTGTGCTTTGCTTCTCAAGGGTGATAAATATATGTAAATTTATAACACCGCCTGTAGGCAAACCAGAGGGAGCCATTCTGTGTAACAACGATTCTGTGTAAATGATGATACATTTTGCAGACCTGAACATGAACATGCACGTTGTTTAAGGTGGAATAGCTCTTTTGATCAGCTGAGTGAGCACTAATTACATCTATTTTGTTTTTGTTCAATGCAAGCTGCAGAAGATCTCGTCCCAAAGAAACGATGAAGAACTGCATTGATTCTTGTACTTTGGTTAATTTAATTTTGCTCGCTATACTCGATACACAGACTGGAATGGGTTGTATATTTTGATTAACCTGTCAAAGTCCTCAGGCGCCTTCTAACAACAGGAGCTGCTGTGTGCATCCTAGGATGTTTCATGAGCCAATGAAGATCCATTAGATTTTTTAGGATTAGAATCAAAAGTACATGATGAGCTGATCTGGGTATTTATGTTTGAAGCTGATGGTAAAACTGATGCTAAAACGAAAAAAAAAATCACGAAAACAATACTCCTATTTCAGTGAAAATGTGAGGTAATTCCAAACAGTGTAGGCAAAGTTAATATCAGGATAAAATATAAAGATAATGGGTAAAAGATCTTAGTTTCCTAAATTTAAAAAACTTCTTATCCATAGTAAATAAATTATACTTTACTCAAGAGTAAGATTATATCCAATTACAAAAAGAAATTAGCATTGACTTTACATTTTAAAATAAAAGTTGTATAAACATATTTTCTAATTCCATCCTCTTGGCTTTTTCCCTTCCAGTGCAGTGCTAAACACAAAAAGAGAGAAAAAGCCGTAGGAACAACAATAGCCTTGGTGATTGGTGCCATTTAAAGCTAAATGTCATTGGTTCTGGTGCTTTGTTTTGTGTCCATGTGGTGCGCTTTTTTTTTCTCATTCCTGCTCATGTCACACTTTCATTTCAATCAACCACAGCTTTTTCTGTTTTTGTTAATTTCCCCTTGTTTTGTTCCAATCCAAAGTTTTCAGTTGCTCATGGTCAGGTTCGCTGTTTTGATTTGCTTTTCCTATTTCCTTGATTAATATATCATGTTTTAGTTTAGTCACATTTATTCACATGCTTTTATTTGTTTAGTAGAAAAAAAATCATAGAACCTTATTGGTTAAAGGACATTTAAGCTTAGTTTTTTTTATAGTACAAAACATTTCTTTGTGGAAACCAGAAAAGTTGAAGTATTCCATACAGAAGTAGTTCTTTTTTGCCTAAAAGACGTTGCAGCTTTTCTAATATCTTGATTTCATTAGAAGTGGCTGCTTGAGCTCGTGTTGCCAAGGGCATTGTGAACATAGCCTCACAGTCTTGGGATATTTTGGGATATGTATCGTTTCGTGACATGTGTAGCGTGATACGTATCGTATCGCCAGACTCCTGCTAACACAGAGCCGTGAGTTTGTAGGGATGTATCCATGTAAGGTTTAGCTTTCTTTGTGTTGTTTCTGTTTGTAGACCTTTAGAAAAAAAAAGCAGCAGCACATCAAGCCTTCTGAGCCAACTATTAATGTTAGCTAGGGCATGTCTCTACTGAGATATTAGAATGTTATCGGAAGCAAAAATACACACACTTAAAAACAGAAATGAAATAAATGCCAAAGCAAAAATAATCAACATTTCTGATCACAAAGATGTAACAACTTCTGAAAAGATCATAGGCCTGCATTCATGTAGCAGAAAATTTGGTTTAAGAAGTACTTTTTTGTACCTAATATGCTTCTACTTTGTAATTATTAATTACATAAATCCATTCAGCCTTCTAGTTTCTGTTCCTTTTGTGAAGCTGAGTTTTAAACATGCTCAGCAATCCTTCTATCTGCAGGAGGTTTGGGGGGTGCTTGAACTGAACAGTGGCCGCAGGACTGCAATAAAGACTTCTTGATTGGTAGAGCATTTATTGTGCTCGGCGCTTTCTCCAGTGTGAGGCACACAGATGAAGGAGCTCACTTTCCAGCAGCATGATTATTGATTCTGCTGCTCCTCTCTGTGGCCTTCACAGACAGATTTACACGGAGCCCACGTTGTATTTCAGCCTCTACCCCTCTGGCTCTTTGCTGAATACCACATGACTTTTATTGCAGTCGTCCAGTTGCTGGCTGCTGCCCTGGCTGTGCTATGCGTGTAAATGTGTGTTCATACAGACAGCATGTTAGCCTTACCTCTGGTCTTGTTTCGTCTGATTCGGCTGGTCAATGCATCCCACACCAGCTGCAGACGAATTCTCCCATCATGTTGTGTGGCTGCTGTGGTTTCCACACCTCAAGGCATGCGTGACCTGTTGCATGCAGATCTCCAGAACATAAAGGAGAAATGCACGGGAATATGTGTGCTGCAGACAAAGGCAAAGGTGGACAAAGATGTTTACAAATTCATCCTGATGCAACCATTGGGGACGAGTTTTGTCTCCAATACCCCATGGTACTTACACGTTTGTTTTTGCTTTAATCACACAATCAAAAATGTATCTCATTCATTATACCTAATTTAAAATATGCAGCTCCAAAATGTGACCTCAGTTGTTTTTGTAAAAACATGATTTGAATGTTTTTCCATTAAAATTAGTGGTAAAGAGTTCCAAGCTGTTATTGCTCTAAAAATAAGAAATAAATGTTTTTTTTTAAAGAACATTTGTCTCGGCTCTTGGAATCTGAAAAGTCTTCTGCAAAGGATTATGCAAATTTAATGCTTTCCAAGTGAAATTAACTAATACTAGTGATGCTCTGTCCTGAACTTTAAGCCATCTGAGATCAGCATGCATCTCATTTTTGCTGGTGTTGTATGCACATCCGAGTGCTAGACGGGCAGTTTTATTTTGCATTACCTTGACTTCATCTAAGTGGAAAAGATTTGAGACTTTTCTTGAGCTAAAGATTTGATTAAGTATTTTTCCACACTTTTAAACTAAGTGGATAATCATTAGGTGATTTGCACAAAAAAAAAAAAAAAACAGTAAACGGAGACAGGCAAAAAGGTTGTTTGTATATTTAGAAAGTGGGGACAAAAAATGATGTGACCTTTCCGTTGGTTGGTTGGTTTCATCTACAAGTTCTTATTTTGTGGGTGTTCCTGCATAAATGATCATAAAGTAATGACTCTAGGAGTAGAGAAATATGATTAAACATATTTTATTAAGTAAAATGCCGATATGACACTCTTGCACTGTGCAGAAAGACTTGATATGCTTCCCTAGGATCAATACATTGAGAGCAATACAAAATTAGTTTTTTTTTGTTTAAAGCACTTTGCAGTTTTTGTAACACCTTGTGGCTAACTGGATTACTGTTTTAAAAATGGTTAAATAAATGTATCACAATAAAATCACGGAGACTACCAAACCACAAAGGTTGTTCAGAGACAAAAAAAAAAACCTCTCTGCACCGAAATGTTCACTTTGTATTCATTTTGTGTTCCTCTCAGTCTGGTTGAGACGCATTAAAATGCAGGTGATGGAGAGGAGGAGAGGTTGCACCAGAGAACAAACCAGTAAGACTGCCTGTCATACGTAAAGCTGCAGGGATAGAAAAACAAGGGGGGTTAAAGCTGTTTTGTGTGAAGTTTATCGTGGTATTAGATGAGCAGGAGGCATAACAATGATGACTGAGGTCAGGCGTTAAACCGAAGCTGCACACACAACCCAGTTAGTAACAAGCCTTACCTGTTAAAAGATTTACCTAAAGGTTTCTATTTTAAAGTTTATTTGTTCAGTTCTTCAGTGAGTTTAGCACATCTCTGCACGCACAATATGACTGATATTTATATAGGGCTTCTTGTTAAAGCGTTTTAAAAAAAGGCTTAGTTTTGTCAACTGTTCTTTTTTATGATTACATTTTAACTTTTACATTCTCTCACAATTTGTTTCAGGGATTATTAAATATCATTTTCTGAGATTAAGTGAAAGTGATTGAAAAATTGTAAGTTTACTGTAAGATCAGTATAAACAGAGGCAGGAATGGCAGGTAAAAAATGAAAACAGGTGGTTTCAGTGTAATTTCTCCCTTATTTTAGGTGGGCTTGAATGCACCTTTATTTCTTTAGGAACCATGGAGATTCATATTTTTTGTGTTCTGTGTGTCACAGTCACACCAAAGTCTGGCTGCAAATTATCCACAGCCGCTTTCAGTTAAGTTAATCATCCTGAGTCTATTTAAGTGTCTGGTTTTTATGGTTTCCTGGTCAGGTCACCTGTGTTTTCAGTCCCTTCATTTCCTCTGGTTTCTGCAATCTTGTGTCCTTCACTTCAAGTTCCAGACACTTGAAGGCAAAAATCTAAAGGCTGATATCAAAGAAACAAAAATCCAAAACATTTTCTTCTGTTTTTGTGCATTCTATCACAAAAAGATAGAATTTAGGGTGGTTTATTTGTTCAAAAACAAGTTCTTCCAGAAATGTCAAAAGAATTACAAGAAAAACTCTTATTTTAAATGTGACCAAAGTTCAAATATCAAGTGTTTTTTAGTTTCTCAGAAAAGCGATGCTAATTTTACTCAACAAAAGAGCAAGATGTGTCACTTGCTTTGTGTATTTTCAATTATGTTTAAGTATTTATTAAAGGTGTTAAGAAAAAGAGTTTGTTTTGAAGACTAGCCTTTGAATTGAAAACTAGAATATTTCAAAGTCTAAAAGAAAACCAAAAGCAGCAATAGACCAAATGTCTTCCAATGTCTTTTTGAATTATTACCTTTTCTATGAAGATTGTGATTGGAATAAAGTTGCAACCCAGCAATACCTTGTTTTTGCAAAGCTGGTGATTTTTTGTAATTTTTATTATTTGAACTGAAACTGGAATTTGCTTCCCATGGGATGGGATTTCTGCTGAGAAAGTGACTCGGGATCAGTGATCCCATTGATCTTTAACTTGTGCAGAAACATCACAGTTACATTTCTACCTGTAGGTTTATTTGTCTTCATTTCCTGCTTTCGTAAAAAAACGTTTGGTTATTCAAACAAAACCAAAAGTTTCTGTGCATTGGTAGCAAAAAAAATAAATAAAGCACAGGCAAAGAAAAATGTATGTCCATTTGTCCATCCTCCAAGAATATTCGATATTTAATGACATTTCTAAGTTTGGAAAAAAGCAATAAAAGTTCTTTGCTTCTCTTTTGGGATTCCTTCAATATTTCCATTAAAATAAACACACCTCAGACCAAATATGCATCTGCTTGAATAGAAAGTCTTTGTTTTTTTCTGGAATTCTAAATGTGTTGACAGGTCTCTCTTTTGTAGGAAATGCCATCTTTTATATATATATGTCAAAAACGCAAGAACAATAATTATTGCGATTTCTAGGCAAAGCCAAAAGGATTTTTTAATCACCGTTATGACTGTTTTACTTAACCTGCTTTTGAGTTTGGATACTTTTTATTTTCTTTCTTTCTTAAAGCATATTTAAATAGTGTCTGTTCCACAATTCGATCATGTTGATTTATTTATTTTTTTACATGTAATAAAAGTTTGTTGCATTTTGCTACTAATGAGTGTGAACTAATGCTCTGTCGAAACAAGCTTCACCTCCTACTTCTCCCGTCTTCCCTGTCTCCCTGTTGCCATGGTCACTGCAGACGGTTGTCGAGTGAAGATGGCTCGGTTTCGAGTAACGGCTCGGGGAAGCTGAATAACAGCAAAAGCTCCTCAGTCAGGAGGACGACGACCAACAGCAGCAAAAGTGGCAAGGAGGAGCTGCACAAGAGGAGCACCATAGGTGAGGATGAGGAGAAAAAAAAGAGTTTGTGATTACAAAACTCAGGAGGAAGATGTGCATCCAAATCTTCTCTGCCAACTCCAAACAGCTTATTCTACTCTAATCCTTTTTCAGCATTTAGAGGATTTGATGATTGATAAAACAAAACATTTTTGCAATTTGAAAATCTATTTATTTAAATAAAGGAGCCTTGGGTTGAAGAACCATAAACAGTCACAACAGCCCGGCTCCTCCTCCTCATGCTGTTTTCCAGCCTGGTCACACACTGATGTGAGATCATCTCATTCTTCAAACAGTATTAGTCACAAGTCAGCCAATATGATTATTTTGGTCACTCCGGCACAAAAAGCAAACCCGAACTGATCCCAAAAATGTTTAATGGGGTTGAGGTCAAAACTGCAGATTATTCTTTCTTCTCCACTCCCAAATGATGGAGGTAGTTTTTGATAAATCCCACTCTATAGGGACGAGTATAGCCCTTTTTTGGATTTTATGTCAATATCTGTATGTACTGAGGTTTTCACAAAGATTACATTTTTTTGAGAGGTGCTGCCCCGCGATATCTTACTTTCACCATCACTTTTTTGGTAAGGCAATCAGCATTGGGTTCTTTGCATCTTGTCCACTTTGACGCTACCATGCAACTGTTGTTGATAAGTTTAGATCCATGGCTGACAGTGATGTACCTTAACATGTTCTAATTCAGGTGCACATGTAGACACAAGAGCAAGCTGTCCTGATGGTAAAAAGAAATAAAAGTAAGACTTCTGACAGCCCCGTAAGACCCGATCATACCTTCATGCTGTGTGTAGAGAGCTGATCATACAACCCTGTAAGAAACAGGAAAACTCACCACAAGATGATTACAAAACAAGCTCAAAATTCAATTTCAGAATATTTTTTAAATTCAAATCGATGTGAATCAGACAATACAGACAATGAAATAGACTGGCCACCAGTTCTTTGCTCCACTCCAGTGCATCCACTTATAGACAACTAGATCCGCGTATGTCCTCGTTTTCCTTGTCTGAGCTGGCACCTGGCTCATAACTGTACATTTGGATAGCTCCAATATTACTCGCCATTTTTGTTGCACCGGTCATGTTACGTTGGATGTGTGAGGGGCTGTAATTTAGCATAACAGAGTGTAAACAGAGAGCTCTCAGTAACAGGGAGGGAAGCGGGACGGGGTTGCTCTGTGCCAGCGGTTCAGTCCACAACGCAGGGTTGCTGTTGTTGTTGCAGGTTTGCTGTTTGTAAAGCTAAGTTCATTTTATTTCGAAATGTCTTCAACTTAAAAAAATAAATTCTAAACAAACTTTTTAAAAACTTCTTGCTGTACTTTTTTGAATGTGGTCTTCTTGGGACTTCCACTTTGTGATCTGACTCTAACAGACCAACTGTATAGAATTTGGCCTTTATTTTTATTTTGGTGGAAAACAGTTGTCCCATTGTACGGGTTCTGTCTAGACCAGTTACACTTGACATGCCAACTACTAGGAAACAAAAAAAGAAATTGGATTTCGGATTTAGAAATGCTTTATTTCAAGCAATCAAATAAAAAAAAAATCAAAAATAAAACTAAAGAAGACAAACAACACAAATATACAGGCCTATCTAGACAGAGATGAATAAAACATAGGATAATTAGTTATAAAATTGATTTGAAGATACATCCTCATACACTTGTAAGTTATTTAATTATTACTCTTAATCATAAATAGACATATTACCTCTTATGCATTTGACTACAGTAGCAGAGTAGAGCCTATGTTTACTGGAGCCAACCAGGCAGCTCTTAGGGCACCTGAACCCCAACAATTAGTAGCAGTAGCAAAGAAGCAAACTAATGACAAAGTATTCAAGTTTTGACACTAGAGAGAAGGTTTGGAAAACTTTCATGAATGCCACCAATATCTCATCTGTGCTGCTTATCCAATAAATGCGTGCTTCTCGTAAATTTAGAATTTCTTAAAACCGGAAACCTTTCCAGCAGTCTAAGAGGCATTGACAAAAGTGTTATTGCAACAAAGAAATAATCCACGAAAAAGAAATGTACTTTTTTCACTCTTCCTCCTAGCATATGTGCTGACAAAGAAAGCAGAAGGTCTTTCTCTCCTTATTTTGTGCCCACCACAAGGCAAATACTTGATTACCACATCAGTTAATTTCACGCACAGATTCATCACACATGGGCTGTCAACATGCATGTAATTGCAGGACATAATTATGGTGAACTAATGAAGTGCGCATGAACACACTCTTTCATCCAGTGACTCAGCCTGCTGCCTCATCATGTAACTGTGACGACACTTGCACATGTCAAATGGCGTCACATTTGTGCTCATACAAGCACAATAAAAGCCCTCTTTGTGTATTCAGGTTTTCTTGTTTCTACTTAATGTGCAGCACTTTCTGATGCGAGTCTGAAAAGCAGAGGCTTCTTCAGCTTTGCATCAAGTGAGAAGAAAGTCAAGAAGAAAAAGGTGATGCTGTGCTGTCACTGCAGGTGATAATCAGAATGGTTCCACCCACAGCATCTGGTTTGTGTGATAAAAAAAGTGACTCATCGTTAAAACTCTGACACCCTGAGGGTGTCACTCATCCTGGGAAATAATTCACAAGTATGATCTAGTTCTCCCAAACTCATTATTCATCTGACAATTTGAGACTAATTACAGCAGCACAGTCACAACACACGAAAAAGCCAAACATATTTTTGTTCTAGCACACAGCAGATCTCACATTGTGGCATCAATTTCTGGTTTTGATTGAATTACTGTCCAAATGATGCAGTTTGTTAGCATTTTTTTTATGTGGAAGCTTTTCAAGTTTTAAGGGTTGTAAATTGTAAACAATGATTTTTAGGACTATTCCATCTGCGGTTTAAGGGTTTAAATCAATTGGAAATGATAATCTTGTGGCCTAAATGTAATTTTAATAGAACATTTGGTGTTTTATTGACTGCCTCCTAATTCATCAATGACTTGTTTAAGAGTGCTGGATAATTAGCAGCACAACACTGTCAGATGTTGAGTTAATGTGGAAATGATTAAGTAATTGGATTTACTGTCAAACAATTAAGATTAATGTACTTGAATCAAATAATCCAAGTTTTAACGTCAGTTTTTGTTTGGTAACATCAAAAATTGTCTTTTGGGCTGGAGGATAATATCATCACTTACACTCACCGGCCACATTATTTGGCACACTTTTCTAGTACTGGGTCGGACCCAATTTTTGCTTTAATCCTTGGTGGCATCGATTCAACAAGGTACTGGTAACATTCCTCAGAGAGTTTAGTCCATATTGACATGATAGCATCACACAGTTACTGCAGATTTGTCGGCTGAACATCCATGATGCCGACGACCTGTTCCACCACATCCCAAAGGTGCTCTATTGGGTTGAGATCTGGTGACTGTGGAGGTCATTTGAATCTAGTGAACTCATTGTCTTGTTCAAGAAACCAGAAAAATTAAACCTTGAGCAAAAAATCTATTTAGGAGCACAAAGGGGAAAAATATGTTTTCTTGCTAGAAATAAGCATATATCGTTATGTATGCTGGTGGTCATTCTATCACGGTTTGACTCTTTTTGCTTCCTTAAACATCTTAATGGTATTGCAAATATAACAATAAATTGTTAGCAACAGTTCAAACCAAATCTATGGATGAATGTCACAAAAACGTAGATCTATCAGTAACCCAAAGAACATAAGTGAGTTAACCAAACCATCATAGTGAGTAGTTAAATGTCTTGCCAGAAACATAGTCATATATACACTCTGGACGGATAATCTTTCACTTCACTCACTGGATTCTGCACAGCAGAAAATGAAATCTAATGTTGGACAGGCACTTAGACTGGTGTTTGTTTAAATTTCTAAATTAAATTTCTGAATTAGGTTGAAGAAGGTAATGTTTGAAGCTCTGTTCAGTCCACCCATAGCTCCACCAAGCTGCCATTTAGAACACCACATGCACAAGTTTGAGCGCTAAACGTGTCTTCTCTTTCATTTCTTTGTGAGACAATTGTCACAAAAAGAAACACCAGGTTTCTATTTGTGACATTCATCGACACGACATTCATGCATTTGTTCTTGGTGTGAAATCTGACCTTTTAGCATGGGGATCAGTAGAAAATGGGTTCTTCTTGGCACCATCCTTCAGAGTTAATTTGAGGAAATGCAACATTTGGTACTTACCAGTTTCTGTCAAATTTGGGACAGAAAATAAGATCTTGGTCAGACACAGTCCCCTTCAATGAAGTTTTAGGAATAAGGAAGAGTTTCTAATTTCAACCTTGATTGATTTAATCTGCCAGGGGTTGCTCTACTTCTGCTAAAAAAAAAAACACGGGCATCAATTGCTCTTGGTGAGACGTGGTTAAACTAAAACCGTAGCAAAATGTTGCTATTTTACCTTGACCTTTGTCGAGTACTTCTGTTAAAAGTGGATTCTTGCTTGTGTGCGCAGGTCTTTTATCAGAAACTAAAATAATTCTTCATTTGTGGCCACAGAGCCGGCGGGCTGGGAGAGCTTAATTTCATCTACTGCAGCTGTTATCAGCTGTGACACATCTATCTCCAGCTCAGCTCATGTAATCAGTTGAATAAGTGTTGCTCAGCTCCCTACAGACTCTCCAATGTTGTTTCCATGCATCTTCCATGCAACACATTTGCAATGTGATCATTAAAGAGCCTCTAATTTGCAGGAAAAGGCAGAAAAAAATGTATTTTTCCGTGTTTTTTTTTAGGGGACAGTAACACTGCAGCAGTCAGTAGGAAGCTCGTTACACGTTAGAGTACAATGAAATTGCTGCCACAAGCATCTGTTATGATGGTCACAGAAAATACAGTGCTAAAAGTTCATACACTGAATTATGTTGACATGTTTTACAATCTGGACGAGTGCTTGTAACACAGACCTGATGCCTGACCTTAGCTGTCGTGGCTGAGATGGAGCACAGCAACTGCAGCAAAATGAGGTTTCTGCACACTCTGGATGAAGGGTGACACTGAATCTGGTGCCAAGTTGATGGCAGATTGCTACAACAAAGCAGACTGCTGTTATGTCATTTTGTGAGTCAGAATGAAGTGACTACATCATAGCAATGTCCATCTGCAAGAGCATAAACCTAAAGGTGCATTCACACCGAACGTGAAGTTTTTGCCATACCGGATAACCAATATGGCCAAAAGGCCATATATCTATATATATATAAGTACCAGAGGCCTGGGAGCTTGAGGGTCCTGCGCAGCTGTTCCTAGCAGTGCACTTTTCTGGACTGAGATGTCTGAGGTCTTTCCAGGGATCTGCTGTAGCCACTTCCCCAGTTTGGGGGTTACAGCCCCGAGTGCTCCAATTACCACGGGCTCCTCTGCCATCTTCGCATTCCAAGCTTTCTCCAGTTCTTCTCTGAGTCCCTGGCATTTCTCCAGTTTCTCATGTTCCTTCTTCCTGATGTTACCATCACTTGGTACTGCCACATCCACGACAACGGCTTTTCTCTGTTCTTTACCTACCACTACAATGTCTGGTTGGTTTTCCATTACCATCCTGTCAGTCTGTATCTGGAAGTCCCACAGGATCTTTTATATATATACATTCTCCAACATATATATATATATATAAGTGATAAAGTAAAATATCAGCTAAATCTAAAACAATATTATCATTGGTCGAAACCCATCGACATTTCAAAATGAAAAATCATTGTATCTAAAATTAAATTGAACAGCATTTGATGATTCCAATAAATCCTCTTTTCCTTACAGATCCATATGAAGAACACTCTGGCTCTCTTCGCCTCATCACCATTAAACCTCTGACGGCCCAGCCGACTTATTCTTACGCCTCTCCCTCCTCACGCAGTCAAGATTCTGTTGTTGTCAATGGGGAGGTGAGATAAACACTCCTGCACACAGACAGTAAAGGCTTTTTTTTGTTAAATTCTATTTTAAAACCTCAAGAATTGATCTTTTCTTTTAAATCTAACGTTTAAGTGAAATTGTTGTTACATATGTGGTAGTGTATAATAAATGATCTAAAAGAATGGCTCTGTTGGGAAGTATATTTCTGTTTTGCTTTTTTTTCTGTTGTCCCTGTTCTCCTTCACAACAGCAGTAACATAATTTCCCCTGCAGGACACATTGTACTCTTATTGAATTTCGCTGTTGTTGGTACAAAAACTGTTCCTGCTATCCTTTTACAATCTCTCGCTCTGCCTGTCACATCTTACTCCCAATCCATCTCAGCTTCTCTGTCCTTCCACGACTGACACAGTATCTGAAATGAAATTGTTCTTGGGCTTGTCTAACATCAGGACCAGAAACCCACTAGAGACTCTTAAGTTTCTTAAGTTATTTGCTGCAGTTTATCGGTTACATGAGAAACAAATATGCTTAAATTGTGAAAATTGACTGATAAGGAGGTTTAAATTCTATAACCAAAACGAACTCTTAGCTGTTTGAGTAGAAATAGCAAAATGTGACATTTGTGTATCCTGTTATTTGGTTTACAGGCAAACCACAGTGGGCTGAAGCAGAAGTCGGACATTGAACACTACAGGAATAAACTGCGGCAGAAGGCCAGGAGGAAGGGGTATGGGGAGTTTTCTCTTTCTGAGAGCCTCAACCACGGTTACAGTCACCGGGAGAGCAGACACAATCGACATGACAGTGGAGTCAAAGAGCTGAAGTCGATGACCGCTGAGGAGAAGAGGGCGTCCTTTGCTGGATGTCATAAGAGGTGATTCAGTTTTATTTTCTCTGACTACATTTTCCTCTCTTCTGACCCCTTATGATGATGCTCCCACCAATTCATATGGTCTTTGGTGCATGGTTAACCCCATATACATACTGTTAGGAAAAATCTCAAAAAACGTGACTCACAAAAAGGATTTCCAACTAGTTTATTTAATTTGTTGACTTTGGTCTGGTTTTATCGAGAACAAAAATAATGTTTTAGTGAATAAAATTATGTTTTCTTAATTTTTGAAATAAAATGAAACACAAAAAGAGGTAACCTAAAAATAGTAAAAAAAAATAAATTAAGAAGTAAATCACTACTACGTAGTAAAAGCATCTGTTCATGCAGCAAGTAAGTTTTAACCTAACAAGAAATTTTATTGTAAGATACAAAATCTAAATCAAGGAGTTCCACACAGGCGTTCAAAAAGGGAAAAATTAGCTAAAGACTGTTTGATAGAATTACTTAAAAGTGAATGCAGGAAAGCTCAATAATACATATTTTTTCTAGTTATAAGGAATTGGTTGATACAAAATGAGAATACAACTTGGTACAACTTGGCCCATCTTAATAAATCCTTATAAAACTATCACCTATTAAACAAAAATATACATTTTTTGTTTCTAAAATAATGACAATAAATGCCAGTCTCACTTATCAACACTTAAATAACATTTTTAAAATTGAACCAAAAATTACAGTGCTTCTTATTGCCTTCAGTAAACAAATGATGGCCAAGGGCAAGGAAATAAATCCAGACAAAATAGTTGCCTGCATTTATTCGTTTTTTTTCACATTTTATTTAAAAATTATTAAATGCTGTTACGCAACCCTGATCCAGGCCACACTGTCCTAGATGTTGTTTCCTACCCTGCTATAAACACACCATGGTTTATTGACTATCATTATTGAATCCTTGCAAATATTGGTCATGGGATAAATCAAGTGCAAATACAAGGTTACATGGAAAGTACTGAGGACAGTGTGCCTTGAGGACCAGGGTTAGGAAACACTGCTTTAAAAAAAAAGCTACAGCTAGCAAAACAACAATTCACAAGGGGGGCAAAGTACAACAAATCATTTTAGTAACATTTCAGAAAAGACCCAAAGGATCAGTTGCATTCTTCATGTTGTTCTTTGGATGTCTGAGCTTGCTCTTTTCATCATTTAAAAGTTTGGCCATCATCCAGGATGTCAGATTTATTCTGACAGCTTTGGTTAACTGACATCAGGAACCCATGAGTTATTTAACCTCTGTCCTTTTGGTACTTTTATATGTATTCAATGTTATTTTATTACATTTTAGTTTTTTTCATAAAGGGTGATTACATTTACTTAATAAATATATTATAATACATAGAAACAATAATGTTTTTCCTTGATAAACTTTGAGTTCTTTCACAGATGCTATCAAAGTGCCTCTGTTTTACACAAATTATCATCCAATAATAGGTTTAAAGTCCCACTCCGATCATCTCTTATTTTAAAAGTGGTCTTTTTTGGACATTTTTAGCTAAAATCAAGAAACCTGTGTGGTTTTCTTGGACATAGTTTCTGCAGAGTGGGAGTAGTTCATTAGAAATTTGCCTCTAAATTGAGGGTTGGGCTGTTGGTGCTGAGTTAACCTGCCCTCATTTCCCATGATCCTTTTGTTTACACTCTTACAGCCCCTCATACCCCTAACCTAACATTACCCACCCAACATTGGTCTACTCGTCTACAAATGGATGTATCAGAATGGAACGGAGTAGGAAACTTGGTCTGCCGATTGTAGCTTCGACTTCACAACAAGATTTTATTTCAACTGCATTTTTGTATCTGTTCCGAATTCACAACAAATTTTACAAAAAAATACTCAGAAAGGCAATTTTAAGAGACATTTTCTTCATATGTCCTCCATCATAAGAAAAATGCCACACAAGAACCTGTTAAAAGCACCAAAAACACCATTTTCATCGCAGAGCGTCTTTAACGAGTTGGGGGTGGTTTTTTTTGGCTACCAGGTACTCCCACCCCCGAGAACCCACCTACTGGAGCCGGCAGTCCCTAAGCAGCCCAAGTCCGGTGGAAACAGAAATGGATCTGCTGGTGCTGAGAGAGAGATCCCGGAGGGGCATCCGAAACAACGGCTATGATGTGAGTAACTAAGCAGGTTGTTGGTCCTCTGAACAAGAGAAAAGGCTGTAAAAATGTTCTTCTAGCAAAGGTAGAGATGGTGCAATTTCGCAAAGAGCTTCATACTCCAAGGTCCATGTTTAGAAAGTGAATCATTTTGTGTGAAAGAGATTAAAAAGACCCAGCAGCAGGAACATGAAGTGCTTTGGAGTCAGATTCTGTCACCAACCGTAAAATAACAGCTCAGGTCCAACCTCTGACACGCCGAGTCAAACTCAGCGGTGATGAAATGGGTCACTTGATATTCGGGGTGAAGAGAAGCGCTCACACTTTGTCAGTCAAACAAAATTATGTTCTGAGAGTGTATAATCCTTCCTCTCCTCTACTACGACTTTTAGCAGAAACTTAAGGGATTAACGAGCTACCCTTTGCTGAACTTTGTAAATCTGCACCAAGCAGTGATAAAGAAAGAAGCAGATGATAAAGAAAGACAAAAGACTTGCAGGGTAAAAAGTATAATGGGGGCAGAGTGATTGAAATCTTCTCCTGCTGCATCCCTGGTGCTCTATAGTCACAGCGACCGTGCTGCTTGGTTGAATGTCAATGAGTTTGAATATGATTATGGCCTTTTCATGGATTCAGATGGAAGAGTCGATGGCGTGTAATATCCCTGAATGCACCAAACGACCTGAGTTGGGATGGAGAGGACACCATGGTTGTACAGACTCACCATCACTCCTGCTTTTTGTTGTTTTGAGCTAACGTCATTGGTCGCATTGTAAAGCATTTGAAGCCAGATAAGGTGTCCTTGTTTCTGATGTGTTGTGTTTTTTTGTCATTTAATACTGGTAAAAAATGTCTTAATGCTGGATTTTGAATGACCTGCTGTATAATAATAAAGGCAAATAAGACGTGAGTGTAATCCTTTGGATAAATTATACAATTTGAGAAAGTCCACCAAAATGAAACTTCCTAAATAGCAAAAAAAAGGCACACACTTAGTGTCACTTTCCAAACAAAGTCAAATCCCAACATATTTTCTCAAGTAAACTAATATGAAATAATTGATTTGACCTTGAGAATGGGAGCCATCTTGGGTCAAAGTGCAACATTTTGGTGAAGATCACCAGGAGGGATTAAGCCTCCAGGCTCAGTATACAAACCATCTTAATCAAGGTCAATGTCAGTTTTAGAAACCATTTTCTAATAGTGGACCTAATATTGCTGCTTTATGGTTACAGGTGTTATGATTTGAAAAGGAACGTTACAGAAATGTTGACTTATTTTGACCCAGGCTTTGATGGTGAGTGCAGTGCTGCTGTCTGGAGGCAGGGGGCCCTTCAGTTTAAGTTTGCCTGGACCATTGACTGTATAAGAAAACTGGACTGAGTGTGAAGTCACCCATGGAAAATGCCTTACTTCCTGCTCTAACCAAGTGAAGTCAATTCACTTTTTTCAATTCAATTTTTTTGCCATGTTGGGGCTAGACAACATCAGTAAGCAGTGATTGGTCCAAGTCAGTCTGAGTAACTGTTTCTATGGCAACCATTCTCATCTATCATGAGTGAGCTTGTTGGAAATCCTCACCCTTTCCACTGAGAGCGTGCTTGGGAGAATCTGTCAATTAAACAATTGATGTGGGGGCAAGCAGGCACCACATAATGTAACTAAGGCCAGTTTATAATATAAGGCCAGTCAATAAATTGCACTGCAGAAAAAATATAATTAGGATTAGCAAGAACATGTTTAAAAACTGCTGCACGGTGGCACAGTGGTTAGCGCTCTTGCCTCACAGCAAGAAGGTTCCCGGTTCAAGTCCTGGCTGGGGGTCTTGAAACAGTGTCACCAATGGGGGACCTTTCTGTGTGGAGTTTGCGTGTTCTCCCCGTGCATGCGTGAGTTTTCTCCCGGTACTCCGGCTTCCTCCCACTTTCCAAAAACATGCTTCATAGGTTAATTGGTTACTCTAAATTGTCCCAAGGTATAGATGTGAGTGTGCATGGGTTTGTGATTGTGGCCCCTGCAACAGACTGGTGACCAGTCCAGGGGTATCCCCTGCCTTCACCCATGAGTAGCCGGGTTAGGCTCCGGCAACCCCGTGACCCCGAAAGGGATAAAGCGGTTTGGAAAATGAATGAATGAATGTTTAAAAACGGATTAAGCACAAGAATGGTTATTCTGACAAATGGAAAGACTGAGTAATAGCTGCTTTTTTCAATGGAATTTTGGATTTTTTGAGCCAGCAGGCACTGCCTAATTGGAATGCGAGGGAGGAGGCGTTACTCAGTCCAGTTCTCTTATACAGTCAATGAACTGAATGCAAGGAGAAAACTGCATTAGACCTTGTTGAGGGCAAATTACAGAACACACAGGTGTTGGGTTTATTACCTCAAATATCATCTGACAGACTGGTCAAAAAAGCTGACACATCCACACACAGGTAGATTTCTATATGTCTTATATGTTAATGCTGGAATAGTGGCAAGAGTAGGTGTTGGTTGTGATTAAAGACTAACTCAGAGGTGGAGACATAAAAATGGCTACACCTTCCCATCAGCCCCACACCTAAAAAAATGCTTTATCAAAAATATACATACAGCAGCAAAAAAATGTACGTTTTTCATCGTACGTTTAAGAGAAACTTTGCAAAAGACAGCAATTTCAGGTAAATAGTGATACCAAAGAAAACCACTTTAAACAGCTTTTGACTGTTTGAAAAATTGTCCTTTGAAACTAAATTACATACATTTTTTTTTCTATTTTAGGTTAGAAACATAGACCAAGATTTTTTTATATAGTTTTGGAGCACCAGGTTTTACAAAAATGTTCAGGAGCAGCTAACTTTCACTTTATATATAATGCTACAAGTGAAGATGCCAATGCATCTAAAACTGTAGACTTCACACTGTTGCCTTAGCAACAGCAAATATTGTGTCATCGGAACTGGAAAATATTCTCTTTTGACTGCCCATTTCAAGGTTGGTCCACATCTCGAAGAGACAATTATTGATCACATGACCTGTAACCTACACAGAAGCAGCAGTTTAAAAATATGGTTTTGTTACTGCTGCAAATGTTTCTCTAACCCATTGGGGCGCCTAACGAAGGCGCTTCAACTCATTAACCAAACGTGTTTGCTTCCTCCGCAGGGTGAACCAGAACCATTCGAGGAGACCAACGTGGACCGGCTGATGAGCTCTCTGAGTTACGGAGGTGGATCCACCGGAACTGGGAACAGCAGCATCGGGGTGAAGGTTCACCGCGGCTCAGACTCCTCCACACTAAGCTCACAGCCATCCATTAACGAGGTCCGCTCACAGATGCACATGTTGCTAGGCAACGCCTTCAGCCTGGCGCCTCCAGACCACGACCCCCCCTCGCCTCCAACGAAGTAAACATTTATGAATAAAAAGTTTCTCTTTTCACATCAGCATCATCTGCAATGGTGTGTGCTAGGAATGAAAGAGAGAAAGGTCTTCTGGTTCACAGTTTGAACTCAGACTTGAAGAGCGCACATCCCACTCCCCAGCTGTTCCTTACAAAGCAGAATAAATCTATAGTTGGAAAATCGTTGCTCCACTGGGCACAGAAAACTGAGAGAAAATGGAAAACTGAATGAGCTGAAATGTGTGCAGCCATGTGCAAAAGAAAGTACAGCCTCTTTTGGATCCAAGGTTTTACATTCTGATCAGGTTAGGACAGAAAATACGCCCATGTTTTCTTTAATAAATCTACAAAAAACAAAAACTGTTCCAGGTTATATATACATTAAAATAAATTAATAAAATGATGCTCGAATAATATTCGTGAACAAAAAGTCACACTGTAAAATAGAGTGTGAGAAGTCCAAGGCGCCAAATGATTGAGTAGCTTGTAAAGCCACTTTTGGAAGCAGCAGCCTAAAGAAATGATTCCTTTTATGATATATCCTGTCACACAGTATCACAGGACGTATTTTCTAACAGCATTACTTCAGTTCTAAGTTGCTGGGAAAGCATTTTCCTCTAAGATCTTACCACAAACTGACTGCCTTCAATCAATTCTTTTCTCTTTTAGTCGTCGTTTTGTAAATTGCTGTTGTTTTGTACTTCCAAATCAGATCTCCACCATTGAGCTTGAGAGTTAGATGCAATGTCTTAGAGGAAATATAGCCAAATTTGGTGGATTCCCATCTCTGAAGTTGTATTACTTGCAAAACTAAAAACTTTACCTAAACTCTATGAATAAAAAAACCCTTCCAGTCTTTGAACTGTTATTTTTCACATTAAAAAATGTGCCTTTTTGCCTTGCCTCGCAAATATTATTGCTGATGTTGTCCATTGAAGTTGTATTAGAACACTCAGAAAAAAAAGGAGTATTTGGCAGCTTATCTCACAGTTTTTTTTCAAATTGTGTTTGTATTTGGTATATTTTAGTGCAAAAACATTTATGTGGAGTTGACCACATTTTCTCTTGTGAAGGAGGAGCAGGAACATTTTTTTTTAATCCATTTTCTTTTTATGAATATTTTTCCTCCCTCACAAGTCACCGCCATCACCTCCACCACGCCCACAGCGCCTACAACCCGTCTCACAGCAGCCATTACAGCGACGGAGTGACGAGCGCCCCAGGGACCATGAACCACCCCTGTGGAGGCAGGCAGAGGAGCTTAGGCTTTGAGGACATGCACCAGTGTAGCCTGCCTAAACCGGTAAGAAGTTAAGATGTCCAAAGAAATATCTAGATCTTTAAAGGTAAAAAAATTAAATATTTCTTCTAAAAATATATATATATATATTATCAGTTTTTCAAATTTTTGAATGAAAATGACAGAAAAGTGAAGAGCATAATATAATAAAATAGGGATCTTAGTAACTCTCATCTATGCACTAAAATTGATCCGTAGACATCACAGAGACTGCACAGAACTCTGTTTTCCTGTTCTAATATGAGCAAATAAAGATGTGTCTCTTAAAGTATGAGTTCAAGAGCTAAGGTTGTGTTCACTAATTCCATCCTTTCGTAGAACTTTGTCTTCAAGTTGATGGAATTCCTGCTTGAGTCCATTATATGAAATAAAAATTATTGGATAAATTTTTTTTTAAAGAGGTCGATCTGGATGATTCAGAAGTCTCTGATGTCTTTAAAAGACAGCATTTATTTTGTAGGAATATCATTTCCCACTATTTTTTCTCAACAAAAACAACTGTCCAATAACAAACAAATTAAAATTTGTATTTGTCTCTTCTGAGGTTTTTTATGACATCAGACACTCCTCAGCTAAATCAGTTTCAGATCCAGGAAAATTAAAACACAGATAAAATGTCAGTTTTTAGAGAAGAAGCCATCTGATACCTCAGATTAACTCTTCTCTTCTCTGTGACTGCAGTGGAGCTGTTATCTAATCTTTTATTTCAGGACAACCTGCAGGGACAGCACATTGATCAAGTGCTACATATTATTTATTCACTGGTTTGAAATTGTTTTAGTGAAAAGTTGTTTTCTCTGAGCAGTAAAAGTTAAAACAGTTACCGAAGTCGGTTTCATACTTTTTGAGATTATTCAATGCTTTAAACTACTTACTTCCTGATTTCATTTTAAAAGTTTGTCACCCCTATGTAATTCAGCTCATTTAAAGAAAGATTAGATAGCTAAAAGGGCAAGTTAATATTTTAAGAAGAAATAAAAATCTGTAAGATGCAGCATGTCAAACAACAAATGTAAGTCATTAATTTAACTTTTTTGGTGAACTTAAATACTGATTTACTATCAAAATGCAGCCAAAGCAACTTGGAAATATGTGAAAAAGTAAACCGTCCCACCTTGGTCAAATTGAATTTAAAATCTGCTAAACATGGCTGAAAAATAATTCAAAAATGTGTCTGACAAAGTGAAGCAGCTCAAGGATCTATGACAGAAAATTTAAATGATTATTGACATGTTTCAGCTGGAAACAAAGGTATTTCTTGAGTTTCTGGTCTCTGGAGAATCTGTGATAAAAATCATATACATCTAAATATAAAGAAAAACCTCAGAAAGTAAGGAACTTACCCAGAAGTGATGAACAACAGCACGGATTCATTTATTGAAGAAGCAATAATACACGAAAAGAACTGCAGGCCTCAATTAGTGTCAGAAATTGTGACTCAACTGTCAGAAAACGAGGACAAAATTGGATCTATGCAAAAAAAAAGTCACTGCTGAGCAAAAAGAATCCAACAAATTACAAAACATGTGGATTATCCTCAAACTTTTTGACAGGTGGAGTAATAAGGGAAAAATTTACCTTGTATGTGTTTGTCTGACATCCTTACAGAGAAAGAACATCAAACATGGTGGTGGTAGTGTGCTGGTGTGCGGTTGCTTTAAAGCTTTAGCTATGAATTCTGCACCCTGTTAGAAACTTGTGACGGTGAACGCCCTCCATCAGATTAAAGTCTGGAATTTAAACATCTGTGTATGTTGGAACCTCCCCACAGCTTCACAACGGACTCAACTTAAAGCGTGAACATTGCTAATTGTCTTGATGATTTAAATACTTTAAAGGCAATTTTTACAGCATCATTAATTTAACAGATAATTAAAAAGTCATTCAGCTTGTAAGACAGAAGAATTCTTACTTTTTGCTAAAAGATTGACACCGACAGCTGAACTAGTGTCTAATGAAGCTGCAGCTGAGGCATCCTCTCGTGTCAGATGTTGCTTTGTTGATTCATTGTTCTGTTTGAGATCGTTTCATCTCCTGTGCTATATTTACAAAGACCTGACACTCCAAAAAGGACTCAAATGACACTCGTGGTCTCTGCAGGGTTTTCGGTTCACCCAGCTTCCTGATATGGGCATCGGTTCTCCCCCACCACTAATCCCATCCAGGCCCGGACCGCCACCTGGGACCACGTTGCAGTGGTAACACACACTCAAACAGAGAGACATACACATCCATTAAACTGGGTTAGGGCTTGGAACAAGCAAGAACAGGAGGAAGAACACTCTGTTCTGACGAGAAAAACAGCATATACATCATCTTCACTTTTATAAATATATTGATGAGTCACATGATCTGCAGCAACTGGCAGGAAATGATCTCACACTGGATTTAAAGCTGTTTCTGAGCAGCAGATCAGATAGGGCTGGGTTTACTCTGAATCATGTACACAGTGATGAGTGGAGATTATGGGAACAAAGTGAAGAAAAAAACCATGGAATATTCATCAGCATAATTGGAAGCGACTCCTTCACTTCACTCCTTCAGGTCCATATGCTCCTTTGCATCACGCAAACAATCATCATCCACATTTCTGTGCAGTTTCAATGTGCACTCTTTTTCTGCATGCAGTGTTTTTGCGTGCACCGTGTTTCTGTGTGCACTCTGGTCTGCGTTCACTGTGTTTTAGCATGCACAGTGTTTTTGTGTACACCGTTGCTGCGCACAGAAGCTCTCAGAGTTCTCTGACCTGCAGGAAGTGGCATGCTCGCCATCTGGTGGACAAGCTAGGAAAGTAAATGATGCAACTTGAGTAGTTTAGATTCATTTTAAAGATAATTTTTGATCTGATTTATAAAATGTTACTTCAGTTTACTGTTCCCCATATTCATGCATGTTAGTTCCATGTTAGTAGAGAATCAGTGCACATCAGCTCATCCGTGGCTCCAGGGAGAAAGAGTAACATGATAATACTACTTCTGTATGCTGTCTGCAGCTTGAATGTGCTCTGTGCAATATGGTTATAAGATTTGTCAGCGACCTCATCTGCCCTTCCGTCTTTTTCCAGATATGGAACATGCATACACAGTCACTATAATGCAGGTTACTGTGCAGAGAAGAAGAAATGAGATCAGACTGAGCATGAAAGCTGTGACCTAAACGCAATCATTCCATTTTAAAACTGATATTTTCTCAATAAAAAGCTTAAAATTACAACAAAAAACCAAAAAACATATTAACATTTTTTTAACTTTTATTTACACTCAATAATTTGCTAAATTTTGTATAAATAAAAAATGCCTTGACCTTTGACTTACGTAACTAACAGATGACGCTGTCTTGATAAGTAAAAAAACTGTTGACCCACAAAAACTCACTTCACTCTTGAATACAATGTTTGGAGATTAAAAAACCATAAAACACTAACAACTGTGAATTATGTTTTTGGATTTTTTTTTGTTTTGTTGAAAGACAACACAAAATTCCAAACACAAAAATTAATTACTTGAAAATGGTGTAAGTTTAACATGTATCCAAAATTGTTGCTAAAACCTTACGGAAAATATGATAGGCGTTTACGCAAAAAATTGCTTCAGGAGGAACGTTTGTTTAGTTCCAGCTGGATATTGTGAGAAGGCTTCTCAAACAACCTGTGTGTAATCTGTGCTCATTTTGTGATGATTAGGGTCACGGTTTCTGAAGTTACCACTCATTGAGAGTGTCCACCCTCACACTAGTAATTGTTTGAACTTTCAAAAAGAGTGAACATTTCGGTTTTGTTTTTACATAATAATAATATAAACAGGTAATTTTGAAGGAAAATTACAAAAATGGAGTAGATTGGACCTCTGAAAGTTTCTGGTGTTAAATGAATACTTACTTTCTTGTGACTTTCATGACTTTAATGGGGGTGAGTTCTTGATTCATTCATAATCTGTCATCCAGCTAATGTATGATTTATAATATCTACAGATTAATAAAAAAAAACCTATGTACTCCTCAGAACCACATTCATGTTTTCGTTTTTTGTGTTTGACCGTCACAGTAGAGTCCAGTGTTACAGCTGTCTTCTTGCAGAGCTTCAGGTGAACGTCTGTGTTTCTTCTCCACAACAGCTCCACTCCCGATCTGAAGCCTCGTGTTTCTGAGGCATCAGACCTGCAGGCCCAGCAGCACAACGGAGCCCCCTACCTGCCTCTCTCCCGGACGCCGTTTCCTGCTGTCACTGTCGACCAGTCTGTGAGCACCTACTCAGGTAAAGACACATCAAAGTGTCGCTGGACAGAGGTTAAGAACAAGTAGGATAACTCCACCTGTATTACATCTCACAGGAAACCCGATAACAGCCGTCTACGCGATATCAGCCAATCGTCCAGGTTACTCAGACTACTTCGTCATGTCTCCACCCTCATCCTACCGGAGCCCCTCCTGGATGTCCTACCCTCCTGAGCCTGAAGACCTGCCACGCCAGTGGAACGACGCACCTGTAAGATAAACATCACTGATGATGTCACGGAAACACAGAGCTGTGAGTGAAGCCGGTCTTCTTCTCTCCACAGAGCTCACGTCACCTGGAGACCATCTGCTGAAGTCACAGCCCGATTCACCAAACACTCAGTAGCTTGGTGGGTTTCCTTATCTCAACACATCAAACCTGATCATTAAATAAGCTCAGACATTTTTTTTTCTGAAAGGGATGTTATGATTAAACAGATGTTTTAAAATGTCTCAAACTGAGGTTCCAACCCACAAAAAGATCACCGTTCCAACCAGTCACACTGAACACCCCAAATTCAGCAAAGTGCATAAGTGCTATTTTACAAAACATGTTGGCTTTTGATGATTACAAAAGACCTTTTTGATTATTTCCACCCAAGTATTATTATAAACATTCCTTTGACATTTTGATGTATGCTAAGTTGTGTAAAAAAAAAAAAGAAAAATTTGAATTCCGAAATTTCTTCAGTACATGTTTTTTAGTTTTGTGACACAATCTTCTTGTTTTTCATTGACTGTCAGATAAATTGCTCATAAAAAGTAAAAAACATTTGACTTTCAGTCAAAAGGAAAGTATATATTTAGAAAATTCACAAAGAGTGATGTTTTATCATAAAAGAAAAGTAGTTTGCTATGAAAACATACACAGCTCAAATCACAGTTTGCTAACAAAGTATATATAAGTTTGTATGTCAGTTTTTTGGAAGAACAAATATAAAATGCTTTTATTTGCCTTTTTTGTCCACTTTGTCCACAAGCTTATCACAAAACTATACATTTACCAGAATCACATCTGTTTTTAGTTCAGCATATTCTTCATATTTAGATGAAAAACTGCAAATTCACAAACCTGATGCTAAACTAAAAAACAATTTTCAGATTTAAATACATTAACAGAAGCCCATTGAGACAACTGTGTTGTGACATTGGGCCATAAAGGTATAAAATTGAATTGAATTGAACAGAGTCAACACAGAAGGTGTTTCTTGGCTGGTTTTGTATGCAGGTGTGTCTGGTGCTCTTCGCCGCCTCCCTGCTGCCTCCATCTTCACCCCATCGATGCAGATCCTCACATCTCACCTTCCACACCTCCTGTGTTCCTCTCCTTGACCTGTCAGAACTCCCGAACCATAAGACGCTCAGCCATAGTTCTCGGTGTAAAGACCGCCACTGTACAGCCAGAGGCCTCTCACACAGCCGGACTGAGCCGCACATCCCTGAGGGTGAGTACAGCAGAGTGTGACGAGCTCCCTGCTCCAACGACAGAAAACTGCCGTCTGCCCAGCACACCATGACACAGTTTTGAGCACAGCGGTGCCCCAGCCATGGCCAGCAATCTGCTCCTTCTTTGGATTGGACTGGACCATCCTGGACTTCCCCTGGTCCACCAGGAAGCCAGGAGAGCTGAACTGACTTCAAACTGTGCTTTGTTTGAGTTTTTTGATGAATCCAGATTCCTATATAAACCTTCTGCAGCTGGTAAATGTGTGTATTTTAAACTTAATTACAGAACAAAAAGAAGAAAAAAAATCGTCTTGAGCTGTCTTTGTTTTAGTTTTTGAATATTTATGTGCTTCTGTTTTATTCTTTTTTTATTTCCGTGCACTATCAATGGTTTACTGTAAAAAAAGAAGTGAGTGTTTTTATTTCACTCATATTGATTCAAGGCAAAAATAAGTTTGACATTCTCTGAAGAGGAAAAAGTTGGTGGGCTAGTTGTGTGTGTGGTTCTGATGGTATTTAACTATTTGATAAAGAACTTTTTTTCTTGATCAGATCTGTAACTAAGTCAAGGATTGGTCTCTGATTGATCATCAGTTGAACTCGGCGGTTGAAAGTATGGAGGTCAGCTTTGACTCGCATCTCTTATGTGAGCACATCAGTATTCCCAGAGAAACGTGTTTGTTTTTACTTGTAACGTTTAAAAAACCTTTTTGTTAATTTTTTCGTCTTAATGAAGGACTCGCCAGGCTCAGGTGAGCCAAAAAATGTACCAACACCATGTATCATTGTACATAGCAGATGATTTAACGAAGAGATTTATGCAAGGATTGTGGGACGGGGGAAATAATTCCGACGCCATTTGACTTTTTCTTCCTGGTGTTGACGACGGAGGACGCTTTGACTGTTTCTCTCCTGATGGATGAGCTGTTTAAGAAAACCTGCTGCAACAAAGATAGTTGGATGAGGCTCTGCATTCGCAGCATTCTAAATATTTCATCGATGCTGATAGCCATAATAGTGAAAATACTGCAATTTGTTATTTTTTCGTAGCAGAGAGAGGTCTAATATGTATTTGCCCCCATTTCTCCTGAGGAACGCTGGAATTATGTGAGCACACTATGACAAGATTTGATGCAGGAGATTATAGCCATATCTGTTAACAGCAAAAGGAAATTACAGTATTGTGTCAAACTAAATGGCACCAAATGTGAGTTTATTTAAAATCCAGAGGCACAGAGTAGAGTTGGTGTAAAAAAAACATACACAGATGTGGAAATTAGGGGGAAAACGTTTAATAAAAAGCAAAAACTTCAATAGTTGCTCTTATTGTAGACAGAAATAGCATTAAAGGGATCATTTGCTTTTTGGAATATTGTGAAAAGAAGGCAGAAGACCCTAAATATTCCAAATCAATCTTCTAATATAATGGAGTGAATAAAGGAAGGAGTGTAGGATGCTGTTTTTGAAATACGCTTTGAATTCACTGGTGCAAAAGAAGTCAGATATTCTGTTGTAGCTTTTTTAAAACCTTTCGTAAATCATAATTGCTGTGAAAGTGACATTTTATGAAGATAAACCACCTTGATGTCACTTTTGGTTTAATTGGGATCAAAAACCGCTTCTAACTGTCACAAACTGATATTTTCAAGCTGTGTTTAATTTTTGACCTCGGTAATTTCAGAATAACGGCTATTTAAATAAAGTTTAGAGTGACTATTTGAGGCTCTCATTGGAGAGAGTTGGTGCAGAAAGACGAGAGGCTGTGTTCTTTCAGTTTCTGAGCGTGGATGGAAAGAATCAAAGGTGACACTGCTTTTTTTGCGCACTCACACAGTACTGTTGGTGTTTTTGTCATTGATGTCATTGCAGATGTCCCGCATCGGCATCCTCTTAAAATGTTTGAAGAGAAAATACAATTTTTATTTAAGCGGATTTTTTGGTTTTTTTATGGACAAAAATGTATGAAAGCCTGATGATCAAAATTGACATTTAAAGCTTTACTCCAAGGGAGGGGAAGGGGGTCTTTCAGCCATTAGAGTCACAACAGGACACTGTGACACTGCGGCTGCACTGATGATGTCACACAATCGCCACCCGGGCGTGAAGGAGATAACGGTGGCGCCAGTGAACGCTGATGGATGTAGTTATGCAGAAAACTTTTTGGTGAATTTGAACAATAAATACAAGTTTCATTCTCAGTCTTTGTCTTTTCTATGGGACTTTTCTCAGAGAGAGTTTGGGACACTGCAGGTATTAATCATGCTGAGATATGGTTCAGATTAGAAAGTAATAAAGTGCTGAACATGAACCATGCAGACTATCATTTATCACTGTCTTCTGTCCTCTAGAGGGAGGTACACGCCCACAGATCCACTCCCACTCTAAGAAAATATTTTCAGATTTTTCATTCACAAAAATAGTTTTCATTAAGCATCATTGAGCTGTTTAAAAATCAGATATCTATAAATCAGTTAAAGGCCCACTCCAACTATTGTTAAATTGTTCAAAGTGGTCTTTTTATCATGATGATGCAGTGTTTAGCTTGTGTCGTTTTTCTAAGGTAAATTTTCTGTAGGCGCTCATTAGAAATTTGCTTTTGGGTTGTGGGGTGGACTGTTTGCCCAGAAGGTAGCCAAGCTCATTTCCCAGCATGCCTTATTTTTTTTACACTTTCTCCCGCTTGCAACAAGCCTCTCCCGAGCCCAAGCTAACATTACCGTAGCAAAAACAAAAAACAAACAAAAATTGGAGGTATCTTGCCGCACCGTTTAGAGCCAGACGGCAGCTCAGAGAAGGAAAACAAAGATGTACATGGATCGATTTGCCTGCATAAGACTTTTGAATTAAGGAATTAAGACTAGAAATTTGATAAAAATGCACAAGTGCAGAACTAGGCCCCTAAAAACCTCTGAACGTGCTCCCTAAAATGAATTGACTTAAAGAGGAAGACAGAGCTTAGAATATTGTGGTATCTGATTAAAAAACACTGTTAGATTTAAAAAGTCAGAAGAAAAAGCAGTAACTATTTAGAACTAAATCCTACATTTACTGACCCTATGGCAGCAGTTAACATATAAAAAGTTAATCTACATTGGTTTTTTTCTAACTCCAGCTCTCATAACCTCCATCCTGCATGACAATACATCTGGTTCAGCTCGTGGTTAAGATCCCCCGAGGCCTGAAAACGACAGAAATTCAAATTGATATGTACATAAAATGGGAAGATATGAAAGACAACGGGCTCCATGGTGGCATACTGTTTACTGCTCTAGCCTCATAGTGAGAAGAAACTGGTTCAAATCCCAGATGGATCTTTTCTGTGTGGAGTTTGCATGTTCACCCCATGTGCATGTGAAGGTTTTTTTCGGGTACCCAGGCTTCCTCCCACAGACCAAAGATGTGATTGTGTGGCCCTGCGACAGACTGTCCAGGGTGTACCCCGCCCGCCTTTACCCAACAGTGGCTGGGATAAGCTCCAGCAACCCAGAAAGGAATTCAGCAGGAACAGAAGATAGAAATAATCATATTCAGAGATTTTAACCACTAATGAAAGTAAATTCTGACTTATTTGACTCAAATGTGATTTTTTTTGTACACATTTTTGTGAATCTTTGCAAAGATTGTTACAAATGTGACTATTTTCTCTTGTCTGTGTTGTACTGTTGCAGCCCACATTCTGACAAATGTCCTGTAGTATCTGTGGGTTGAGTTACTCTTTCACAGATTTAAAATACTGCTTCCACTCTTTCCGTTGTGTTATATCTATGAAGTCTCAGCTTTAGTCAGCTTGCCTGTCAGGTGCTAACCCTTCTCAGCTCTGAGGTGGGATTTTGTAATGAGCTCAAACTTGCCTCAACGACACGTTTCCTTCCATTTGATATGTGAGCAGAGCGTGTGTCTGCGCTGCCTTAGCTCTGCTCTTGTAATCACCGCAGTCGAACTCCACAGTATCTGTGCACACGCACGTGCACGACTGTAATTAATGGGTAATCTCTGTAAATCGAACAAATGGGAGTTAAAGAGCAAGCTGTGCAGCCCAAGATCAGAAAAGGATTTTGTGGCGTACACCGCTCAGTGGAATTAAATCCTCACACAGACTTACAGTTCGGTGAGTTAATCTGCACACAAACAGCTACTGTAATGACCCCCCCACGCTGACTGTCCCAGTCGAGCCTGCTTTCATCTGCAATCCTCCTTCTTGATGCTGCTTCTGTCCGAAGGAGAGAACAAAGTTCTGCTGGTGTTCTGCTGCTCATGATAAAGCCTTATCTGCTCATATGAGGAAGAGGACTCCAGTTGGTGTTCATTAAACAGCCAACAGCTTCATATATGTCATGTGTGCCAGCCTGTTTCAGAGGACAATGGACTGAGGAACAAAGATATTACTGAAAGCATCAAAAGCAGACGTCTGCAGGTCTCTCCAAACTTTTTGCAAAGAGGGCCAGATTTGGTGAGATGAAAATCTTTAAGGGCCTGCATTCTATAAACTATTTCAAGAAGAGTAGTTGCAAATGAACTGTTGAATGAACATTTTCTTGCAATGGCATACTTTTTTTTTCACATACAAACAGATACATCTAAATACATATTTTACCAAAATTACTGTCAATTTTTCGCACCGTTCATTCCCAGTTTGCTTGCCGTAGTTAGCATGCCTTGCCTGTCTCTTGACATTGAACTCCTTGAAGACAGCCATGGACTCTAGGCATATTAGGCAGACATAATTGTTTCATATCTGATTGAAAAATGTGCTAATTTCCACGTGTCCTGGAAGCAGTGGCCCTCACTGTTTTTTATTTAACATTTTAGAAATGAGCTATAAAGTAGGATCACACAACAGTGTTGCCGCAGGTTTACAACGTCCCAAAGCGTCATTGGCCAACCACATTTGAGAAATTTTACACAGTTTTTAGAAAATGCAGGTGTTTGCATATTATTGGCTTTATCAAAGAAACATGAGGGCCGATGGAAATTTGAGCGTGGGCTACATTTTGCTTTGGACTTTGGACATGCCTGCTTTAGCAGGTTTGAAGTTTATTCTTCAAATATATTAAGTATTAATCAGAAATGTTTTGCTGGTAGAGACAGAATTAGAACAAACTGACTGTTGTGGACACCCGCCTGCTCAAATGCATCAATTATAAAAAAAGTTTGATGTAACTGATCATCCTCAGACACGCTTTCCCGTTTGTTTTGGGTTCATTTCTCTCATTTAGTGTATTCTGCTCAGCTTTTCAGCCATTCATTTATTTTTTAAAATTCCTTTCTGTGCAAAACGAAGCCTTCTTGTTTTTCACTGCTAATCGTCACATTGAAGATCATTTCTGCTCTTTTGGTTTGTAAAAAGATTATACTTCAAACTGATGCTTTAAAGAAAATTGTGCCTTTCTTGTTCATGGGATTTACAAATATATTTCTTTTTCCACAGCTGTGAGTTTTTATATTTACTTCTGCATGAGAATTTATCAAACTAATTTAAACCTGAAAGTTTCACTTTTTACTGTGGAATGCAAAACTGAAGTGAAATGTTAGGATCAGACACCCTTGGGTTCAGTTTTTTTAGATTTCATTTTATTTATGTGTTCAGATCTGTTCCATTTTTTAAATGCCTTCTTCTTTTCTGCAATACTCTCTAAGGCTTGTTATCATTTTTTTAAGTCACTTTAGTTGTTTCCTGTTTTTTTTTTAAATTATATGTTCTGTTTCTATATGAAAGGGCAAATCCCTGATCAGTATTTTTCCATCTGCTTTGTACAAGAATTTTGTTTTCTTTGTTACTTCACAGGGACTAGAAAAGTTTTTCTTCTGAATTATGACTTTTTTTTGCCTTCCAAACTCAAAAAATTGGATTTTGGATAATAACGGAATGTACCTGCGATGACCCATTATTTTTTCGGGCTGCCTTCGCCCGGCAGAATCTGGGCGAGCTCCACCTATCCTGTGACCCTGAACAGGACTTCAGAAAATGAATGGATGGACTATACGGCCATTTTATTCATGGCCTTCCAGCAAACTGCTCTAATAAATCTTAAAGCTGCTCTTTAAGCTCTTTAAGCTGCCACATAAGCAGAAATTGCAGAAATTTACCAGTAGATGGCAGTGTGGGATTCACTTTTGCAGCTCTACCACCCCCCATTAAAAACAACAGTTATGTGAAGTCTTGTAAAGGCCTGCAGGAAATTAATGAGGACATTTGTATCACATAAAATACTTTATTGTAGATTTATTTGGTGATAAATGGAAAACAAAGAGATTGACTTTCTATGAGTTGCACAGCAGCAGCAGAGA
Organism: Adrianichthys oophorus; assembly: GCA_036245035.1. Classification (NCBI taxonomy): domain Eukaryota; kingdom Metazoa; phylum Chordata; class Actinopteri; order Beloniformes; family Adrianichthyidae; genus Adrianichthys; species Adrianichthys oophorus. Next base: position 34,181,848 of record BSAI01000030.1, read on the forward strand.
CAAGCTGCTGTCTGGCTGTTGTGTGTCGTCACGCAGCCATCAGAGGGGGTGTGAAATTCCCAAGAGACAGATAACAGCCTTCAGAAGCCAACATCTATCACGCACATCAAATTATTAATATCAGATAAAGACTGCCACACACACCTGTCTGTGTGTGAAGACGAGTGGGGCGATTCAGCAGAAGTTCGGTTGAACTTGTTGGCTGACATTTTCAACTTCCATCCCTTTGGAAGTTTAGAACTCAAGAAAATGTGAAGGAAAGACATTACTCATGTCTGTGCCATATTTCAGCTCAGTCTGTCTGACAGTGTTACTGTATATCTGTCCTTCCTGACAGCATCGTGAAAGACAGCTCTGTCTGCTGCTGCCTCCATCCTTGATCAATGATGGCTCAATATATTTTCATTTGTCACTCCTCCTTTTTCCTGCTCTTTTCATCTATCAGCCCATCAGCTCAACTTTTCATTTTCCTGTCTCAAGTCTCTGGCAGAAGTTCAATATCGCATAATGCAAAAGATAGACAAGTCACAAATGAGACAGAAAAAAGTTGGCATTTAATGTTTCATTCTGTTCAGTTCAATTAAAAACAATTGTTTTGTCCCTGAGGTACAACTGCCAAGACAGAGAGAGCAGCACATAAGACAAAAACGAACAAGAGACATTAAAAGATATGTATTTAAACATGGCAAACATTTCTTCTAGACACAAATAAATATAGTTTTGCACCAAACTAATCTGCATACGGGGGTTTGTTCATGAAAGTTCACAAACAAAACCTCCAAATTTGTGTTTCTGTCTGTGTATAATAAACTGCATCCACTGCTGTCTGAAATGAAGATGCGCTAGAGATGAGAAATATTAGTAATTGGATTCCACATTCACAATAAACATTGCAGAGAAAGCTTGAGAAAGGGTAGTTATTGGTCTCAAGGATGGGCTGTTTTTCAGTCAAAACCCACACTTCCAAAGCATTCGAATAAATGACTTAATGCAATGTTAGTTAAATTATTCTTTCACAGCAGCAGTGCAGATATATTTACTGAATTCCCGGGTGAATGTTGTTAACAGCTCACTCTGATTGCCTCATGCATGATTGTGGGATATTTAATCCATCCTCTGAGTGAGCAGTGAGCTGCAGTCACAGCTTTGAATCATTTTGTGGTTTAACCCTCTCAGTCCAACCCTTGATGTGCAATTCAAGGGAGGCATTGGATCCCTTTATTACAAGTCTCTGGTATAATTCAGATTAAAATCACTGACTTGACATTCAGAACAGTTCAGCTTTAGTTCTAACTGCCCTTATGGGTAAATACAGGCTGCCTGTGGGCCAAAAATGATCAAGTCTGAAGGGGGCATGCAGGTGGCCCACATAAAACAAAAAAGCAATGAACCCACAGGGTGAAAATGTTCATACACATCTTTTTCTATGGCCATGCAGAGAGTGACAGTTCATAGAGAACACTGAAACAACCCGTATGAGTCACCCCCCCCCTTACAGGTGCACATGTCAGGAAGATTGCAGGTTTGGTTCCTGCCCCACCTGCCCATGTGCCATTTGGCAAGACACTGAACCCCACTGACCACTTTCTCTGGTGATTATTGGTTGACCCCTATATTTGGCAGCTGAACTGCCATCAGTGAGTAAAAGTGTGAATGAGTGAATGGGACTGTGACTGGTGCATGTGATTTTTTTCCTTTAATTTTGATATGAGACTTCTTTAAAGAGAAAAAAAGTAAAACAAACCTTTTCACAACATCATCATGACTGCTAACTCTTTCTTTCCAACGTTGCTTTCTGTAAAGGAGAGAAGGCAGACAGGTTGATGTCACAGGTCCATTAAACTTGCAAACCTCCTCAGAATAACACTGAACAACAACCCAAAAATTGTAAAAATCAGATTATGTAATATATGCACAAAAGCCTTATTGTTGTCTCAGTTGAAGTCTCCACTTTCTTTGCTTTTTTTTTTTTTTTTTTTTTTACCACATCACACAGATAATAACATTGACCACAGGAAACAGCAGCATCCAGCAGAGGGAGAGGGAAAAACAAGAATTATGAGTAAGAAATGACGGCTTTATTGTGTGTGTGTGTGTGTGGGGGGGGGGTCTCATGTGAACAATTATGAGAAACAAACACAAACAAATGTTTGTGGGGGGGCAACCCCATGATTGCAGGAAGGCGGTAAATGGACCCACAGAGAGACTGAAGTGAATTAGACCCCAGAGCTATTGTTCCCCTCTGAGCCACATGAACTCAGCCTGCCCCTGAATGCTTCTCTTCCTCTGTTCATCTTCCTCCTCTTCTGGGTGGCTGTTGGTAATCTACTTTAGGTCCCGACTGCCACCTCCTCCATTCAACCTCTTTTCCTCCTCTGTTTAATCTCCTCAGCCTCCGTGGTGAGAACACATTAGTATGACTGACATTATCACATTAGTTTGGGGCTTTTTTAGGAGACAAAACAAAATGTGGGACAGAAGCAAGCAGCGAGACAGGCAGAGAGCAGGGAGAACCATGTCAATACGCTGAAACAGAGCCGCCCTTCAAGAATCATCACAGACAGACAGCAACTTAAAAAAGAGAAACTGGAATTCAGTCCATCAAGTCTAAAGACAACGGAGCTGAGAAAGTTTAAGACAGAAAAAAAATAGAGCTGTGGCTCACAGCTGCCTAAAGATTCCTAGGATATCACCTGTGCAACCAATCCAGTCCTGAAATGTCCTCACTCCTAAATATTCCAGTCAACTGTCAGCTCTATCATAACAAAATGGAAGAGTTTGGGAACAACAGCATCTCAGCCAGGAAGTGGTAGGCCACGTAAACTGACAGAGAGGGGTCAGAGGATGTTGAAGTGCAAAGAGGTCACTGACTTTCTCCAGTCAGTGGCTACAGAGCTCCAAACTTCATGTGATCTTCAGATTAGCCCAAGTACAGTACGCAGAGAGCTTCATGGAATGGGTTTCCATGGCCGAGCAGCTGCATCCAAGCCACATCACCAAGCATCGGATGCAGTGGTGTAAAGCACGCTGCTACTGGACTCCAGAGCTGTGGAGACGCCTTCTCTGGAGTGATGAATCACGCTTTTATCTGGCAATCTGATGGAGTTGTCTGGTTTTGGAGGTTCTCAGGAGAACGGTACATTTCAGATTGCATTGTGCTAAGTGTGAAATTTTAATTTCAATTCCATACTTCCAACCTTGTGGGAACCGTTTGGAGCGATCCCTTCCTCTTCCAACATGACTGTGTAGCAGTGCACAAAGCAAGGTCCATGAAGACATGGTTGAGGGTTAGGGTTAGGGTTAGAGTCTGGTGTGGATGAACACCAGATGAACTGGTCTGCACAGGGTCCTGACCTGAACCCCATAGAACAATTTTGGGATAAATTAGAACAGAGACTGAGAGCCAGGCCTTCACCAACATCAGTATGTGACCTCACCAATGCGCTTTTGGAAGAATTGACAAAAGTTCCTATAAAACACTCCTCAACCACATGGACAGCCTTACCAGAAGAGTTGAAGCTGTAATAGCTGCAAAAGGTGGACCGACCTCAAAATGAACTCTATGGGTTAGGAATGGGATGGCTCTTCAGTTCATATGTGAGTCAAGGCAGGAGAGCCAATATTTTTGGTAATATGGTGTATATACATACACATATTATAATATTAATCACTCTTGACCTCTTAAGACCTGTGCCAATATTTGAGCTAACCCTCTACACGCACAGTCACAGAGCTCCAGTTAACCAGAATGAACTTCTGTGATAATAGAACCGAAAATGTGATGTCAGGTCTTAAGAAGTTAGACATGTTTGCACTTATACACAACATACATGACACATCAAATCTATTAGACATGAAGCTTGTCCAAAAAAGTTGTATTATTTGCTTGAAAATATACTTGAAAAAATGTGTGTAATGTGCTTCATCAAATTAAAGCGGCGAAATCAAAAAGTTAAAACAAACACATACAGTGCTGCTTGTGGGTTAATTTTAAAGACATTAAGGAAATAGAGAATCAAAGAAGAACCTATTTCATGATGTGTTTTGGAGGGAATATCATTGTTTTTTCTTCAGACTTGAAGCAACAGATGAGTTTGTGATGTTATTCTCCGACCTGGAGTCTGGTGTTGCCGCAAGTCAAATCAAATCTTCCAGCTGGCACCACCGCCTCAAGCGTAAATCAGCATGAAGCAGCACTATGCAGGACAAAGTCAGCCATATAGGGACACCATCGATGAGTGTGACACCATTCCTCTCAATAATCGCATATTATTCTTATCTTCTTCAAGAATGCCTTTAATTACATTTGATTAAAGCTTTTAATCTACCCCAAAAAAAAAAACATTTTTAAGTTATGTTGAAAACCACAATGCTTTTGTTTAGAATAAGTAGAGAGTCACGATGAACTCTTGTGTGGGCTCAACATGCAGGCTCTGAAAAAGAGCGTCTCATTTCACTTGAATGTGAACCCTGCTGGTGTTTCGTACAGTGTGAATGAAAAGAAACAGAAACTCATCTGTTTCTAAACCCTTCTATTCTACCAAACACCTTTTCTGCTCCCAAACTGGATGAATTTCATGAGTTGCTTGCCATTGTTTACTGCAAAGCTGCCAAGGTTTTATTAGAGGATGAGGGTTTGAATCCATTTCTTAAAAGCCTCTTTTGCATTTAGGGGAGGGAGCCCTGACAATGGTGGGGCAGAGAAACCTGCAGAGATATTTGACAACATGATGAATGTGCTTAACATAAAACTGCAAACAGGTAATTATTTCTGTGAAAAGCAGAACAATGTTACAAGAAAACAGAACTTGGATAGAACAAAGGAGGAGTAATCAATTTCCATCATAGATCCATTTCCATATGAACAGAGTGTTGATTTCAATAACTGCAGAGGAGACACAATGAACATTTGACATTTAAATATTTTTTGGGATCATCTTATTGAGTTTTGTTGATTACTTTCCCCTGTTTTTCTTTTGATGAATCTGATTAGTTTCTCTTTTGTTTGATGCTAAGAGCCCCACAGAGAAAATGATTTAAGATGAGTTTGAAGGGAAGTGAACTGCTTATGAATAAATATATCGTGCTCCCCGCCCTTAACTCAAAGGGTTTCGTAGTCGGGATTCAAACTGCCTTACCAACAAAGCGTGATGCACTGAATGTATATGAAACCTGCACATTTGTAAGAGTTTATAGTAGATATAGTCAGAGATGGAGGATGTAGATCAGAGGAAAAACTACTCATATGAAAGTAAACCACTGAAAATGATTGATTACAATAAACAATGTATAAAGCAATAATGACGTTTGCTTTATAGAGGGGAATAAGCTCCTGTCCCCATTCCTGCAGCCAACCAGCTAGACCAACTTTTTCCATGGTTGTCAGTCTTGAACCAGCAGCTCTGCCTCCTCCATGGAAACTCTGTGTTTAAGATCTACTGCAGTGATATCTCGCAATCGCAGGCACGGCTTGCTTTGTCTGTGTCTTTAGTTTGCAGCTCCTGGGTCAAAGAGGACCACTTGATCTCCTGACTAGAGCCATCCTCCAGCTTTTATTTCATTGTCACTCATTCTTAAATCTTACATCTTCTCTAATCCGTTGGCACCTTCAGCTCCAGTGTTGACGTTCTTTGAACTACCATAACCCTTTAACCATTTACACAAATCAACGTAGTTCCAGATTCTGAAGTGGAGAAAAGCAGCTTTCACTTTACAGTAGTGAAGTGCTTACTCAACCAGGGTAAACCAGCTGATTCTGTCTTAAAGGAACTCTGCGTCAGAATCAGCTGATTCTCACTGGTCGTGTAAACAATCAAAGATTAATGGTATGTCAAAAAGTGTGCATTTAGGTGTCGTCGTAAACAAAACTGTTTTGTGTATTTACAGTATATTGTAATTTGCTTCAGCCTTCACTTCCCAAGTCAACTGTTGTTTTCAATAGTTTTACAAAGGCGATATGATGACCCAGTCCCACAATGCTTTGCGGTCACTACACTAAGAGCAAAGCATTAACCAGTCATAAACAATTAAAATGGAAAATCAAACAGACTGGTCAGCTAATGAGTGAAACATGCTGTAAATTCATGGTATGTAGACCATCAAGTTTCTACAATGAACATAACAGCGACAACAATGTAGATAAACAGCTTCTAAATTCCTTAAAGTCAAAGTGGTCAGGCTAAGAAATTGTGTTTTCAGTTTTTTCTGATTTTCGTATTTCCTGTTGTCCAGGGTTGTATAGTTACATGTTTTGCATGACAGAGCAGTAAAAGCACTTTTTGTTGTGTGTCTTTGTGCATTTGTAGTTGTTAAAGAGTGAAGAACATGTTAAAAAAAAACACACAAAAAAAACCCCCTGTTTTCATTGGAGTGGGTCTTTAACGAGGCTGTAGGGAAAGCTAAGTCAAGATCTGTAAGTGTACAGTTTTTCCTTTCTTTTGTACCTTACCTGTCCTCTGACACCAGTATGTGTGAATATGTGAAAGCCTGTAAAGCACTTTTCAAGTGTAATGAGTAGAATCAATTTACGTTTTAACTATTTTACTTTAAAAACTCAATCCGATCATCTTTTAAACTATTTTAAAAGTGTTCCCTGTTGTCTGTTAGTATTGATTATGCTGTTTTTAACCAAAATAAATGCAAAAAAAACCCTGTGTCATCTTCCATTACATCATTTCTGCAGAGCTGTAGGAGTTCTGTTGGGATGGAGCGACTCCGCCCCTCTCCCCCTCCCTGTCGGGGAGGAAAGAGCTTGTGGCCCGCTCAGCGCATTCTCTTCATCACAAGTAAGCTCTTTTTCAAACAACATTTTTTTGTCTGGTGCTGATTTACAATCATTTGAAAAAAGAAATACGTAGAAATGCTGTTTTCACCTTAATTTTCTTTATATGTGTCCTCCATCATGAGAAAAATGTCATTGGAACATGTTAAAACACCATTTTCATCTGAGTCTGTCTTTAAATAAACTGTTGGAGAATAGTAGATTAACACATTTGAATAATAAGTACTGGCATTTTGTTTTTGTTTTGCTTGTCAAAATAACTAGAGGTGTCTGTGGTGTTTTTCTTTCAATGATTTGATTTTCATAAATACGGTTGTGCATGTGCACGGAACAGAAATACAAACCCACATGCAGCTTTAAGGATCTGTTTTATGATCACATCCTAATGGTGTGACCTTTAGAGATTTTTTCTCCAGGAATTTAAGAGTTTAATGAAGACCATTTTACTCATTTAGTTCCCCTTAATTGTGTTGTTAAATGATGAATTTAAGAGAGAATGGAGGCGACAAAAGTGTCTGAAAAAGTTGCTTCTCCTGTGTTTTTTTTTTTTTTTTGCTTCTACTCCGTTAAGAATTTTTCACGTCCACAAAAAGCATGTATGACTTTGCTACTGTAAATATAAGTCTGTGAATCAATTTTTCTCCTACACAGCTTAAAATATGCAGAATTGTGGTGTGAAAAAATGAGAGGAGATGGAGATGAAAAAAAGCTGATGCAAAAGCACAATCAGCACTTTACACAGCAAATTTCCATACCTCATTGCTTTGTTTCCACGTAGCATGATTTACGTGCACGTAAGAGTTTACCATCATGCAATCATGTAATCAGCAGTAGAATGCCACACTCAGTAAAGCAACTCTTGTTTTTGTTCCCCACTCGCTGCTCCTCATGTTCTGGCATTTTGAATATTTTACTCTGAGGGTTTAAAATGCTCACGTTCATGCTTATTGAACAAGGAAATCACAAATGTCATTGGTTTTGTTTCTTCATTTCTCAAACATCAGAGGACACTTCAGCTCTGAAAGATCTAGGAAAGCATGACTTGTTCATCTGAAAGATGAAATACGATTATGTAACTCCACTAAACAAAAAGGTCAATTTTTGTGATCAAAGACAAAAGAAGTTCATTAGAGAGATGAACTAACTGCATGTAGTTTGTCTCCTCAAGGCAATACATTTGAGTCCACTGTTTGGTGTTTCACTGTTTTGCCTTGTTTTGGTCTGTAATTAGTCATTTAAAAATTATATTATAAAAATTAAAATATTTACAAAAAAATGTTTGTTTTGGGTGTTTTTACCACATTCTTGTGGCATTTTTCTCATGATAGAGGACATATACAAAGAAAATTAAGCCTAAAATTGCATTCCTGAGTATTTCCTCATTCAAAGTATAGTGAATCAGGAGCACACGAAAAAACGCTGTTGGAAAAAGCTTGTAGGTGTTACCTAGACGACAAGATCCATGTGTGTCTTTGTTTTCCTCATCTGAGCTGGCATTTGGCTCAGAACTGTACAACTGGACAACATTGCTCGCCATTTTCTGTTACACAGATAATGTTAGGTTAAAGGCGTGAGGAGGGGCTGTAAGCTAGTGGGAGAGAGTGTGAACAGATGGATGAGGGGAAGGGGACAGGCTTACTAAGTATTCAGTTACTCTGCCCCCCCTGTAATGCTCTTTCTCCCCACATCTTTTACTGCAGTTCTCTTTTTAAAACCAATCTTAAAACTCGTCTTTTCAAACCATGGCATTCTCTTTAATTTTATATCATGTAGCTTTAATGAACAAATGTTGTTGTTTTATGTGGTTTTAGTGTTTTGTTTTATTTTTATTCATTAAGCCAAAGAGTCCATGAGTTTTTGGAAAGATGCTCCAAAATAAAATGCATTGGTTTTAAAAGATGAAACGGCAAAACAGTCTTATGGATAAGATTAGTCCCAACATAACTCTTGTGAAGCACCTGAAGACACTTTCTTCCAGTTCAGTTTAAAACGCCAAGACATGCAAATTAAAATAGAAAATACATTTATTTAAAAAATGTAAACATTTAAATAAAATAAACAAACGTCGTTTTTTTTAAAAAATGCTTTGTTACACAAAATCATTTAATTTAAACAAGGAGGTCTACATTTTAGCTGCCTTTACAGAGAGAAGACCACACTTTTACATGACTTCAATGAGTCACAGATTTGCATCTTTTAGGTGTGAATTTTGTAGACAATTTTAGTTTTTCCTATTTTTCTTTTTCCTTTTTTGGAGGACAGAGAGATGAAACTTAAAAAAGCATCTTTATTTATTTCTACAAATGTTGATCTGTTATATTTTATCATTCAGTTTATGTTTTTTCTGCTCCTCTCCACTGTGCTGAGCACACCAGGATTGTGTTGCTAATCACCTCAGCTGTTTATGTTTTAGGTAATTCATTCATCAGGGTATTTAAGCCCAGGGTTGGTGGCTTTTCTGGTTTGATGTTTTATTCTTTCCCTGATTTCTGCTGTTGGTGATAATCATGTTGTTGTTTTTTTTCCCTTTTTTTTCTTTTGTGATGTTTTATGAAATTTGCAAATAGGTTAGGATTTCTGTCCTTTAGTCTTACATCTGGGGTCTCCCATAACCTCCTCTCTACACAGTCTTAAAAACACACCATGTGTTTTAAATCACTGTACAGAATGAAAAACGATGTGTAAAACTACATGTAATGGCAAAATGTTTCTCTTTAGTTTGTTCCCTTAAAACTGACTGTATACCCAACTAGTCTTTCATGGCAGGTTGAGGACAAAGAAAATAAAGCATCCGGACAAAGAAAAGTGACATATTTACTGATATAATTATAACAGCCTGCAGTCATGTTTCTATGAGGACCTGCTATATTTAGAGTTCAGGATAATTGTGGTTGTCAGAAGATGATGGATGATGGCTCATGGTCTTCTGTGTGGGCCACATGTAATGACTTGTATTAGTTCATACAGCAGATAACTACATTACATCCACCATGATTTTACACACCATTAGTTTTTAAATAATTTTTATATCTTAAAGACTGACTCCAATGAAAATGTTTTTTGGGAGTTTTTAACATGTTCTCGTAGCCTTTTTCTGATGATGGAGGATATGTATTAAGAAAGACTTAAATTTGTGCTTCTTTTTTATTTAAATTGCTGAGAATCAGGAGCAGACAAAATAAAACGGCTTGTAAAGTTGATTATTTTTGCTTAGCTTTCCATCATATTTCTTGATGCTGTGGGGTCAGGAGTGACAAACTCCGGCCTCCTACTTGTTTTCCAGAAATCCTGGATCAGGTGTGTTTAGCCAATAAGGAGCTTCAATGGCAGGTTGGATGGAAAACATGTTGGACATCGGCCCTCGAGGCCTGCATTCTGACACCTCTGGCCCGGAAGAAGACCATCTTAATGTGGCAGAGCACAGAGATGACAGAATGATTTGACAAAATTACTTTAATTAAATTATTCACAAAACATTTCCTGAAAGATTTCTGATTTAATAGGCTGTAACAGATCAACTTTCACATACAGTTCCCACCTTAAGATGATGCTCCAGTATTTCTACCTCTAGTTTGGCTTTTTGAATGGTCATTCTTTTCTCCTCCATTTGAAGCTGAACAACGTCCATCTCCATTTGACTTTTTCTGACTTGCTTTTGAAGATGGACCCTACACAGCTTCTTTTTGCTGACAACTAAGTAGGATAGGAAAAGACTGTACAGTAACCTATATTTACAGAGGGACAGCTGGAGACGAGTTCTTCTACTGCGAAGGTTAGATGTTCGTGAAAGAAGGACCTTCATCAGTATGCAAATCTCCAGACAGATTCTATGAAAAGACCGTTTTTTTGGGGGTTCTGTCCAAGCAGAAATGGTCTCTTATCAGGTGTTTTGGAATGGACAATACCCAGTGTCGGCAGGTGTGGAGTTGATCAACTTTGAGCTTAGGGTTTACCAGATGATAAATTAACTCACTTTCTGGAACAGGCCTCTGATGACACAACTACATAGTTGATTCTATAAAGCTTCTTCAGGCCGGGGCCAGCTAAGTCCCATGAAAAGGGATCTGACCACCATGCTCTTGCTTGTAAGACCCAACCTTGGGTCTTACAAGCCTTATCAGTGCAGCAGACCTTCTCTTTATTTCCATAATATTTACTTACTTGTTGTCTGTTGGAACAGGTTGCAAAATCTTTTGGAAGTGACTATTTGCATGTAATTAGGGTGGGGTCAGGGTTAAAATATGTGCGAGTAATGCAGCAATGTCCATTTTGGTTGCACGTATTACAAGTGGCAAACATGGATTTCCATAAATTTTTGTGCTCGGTCACACATATTGTAGATGCATGTGAATTTTCTCCTCCCAATCTTTTTGCAGAAACTCCAGAGGAGGGAAAAAAAAACCCTACAGAAGTCGGGCACCTATCTTCATGACCTGGGGGCAAACTGTTAATATGTTTACTCATTTAGTTTACTGTGTGCATTTGAATGTTCCTTTTACTTGCAGGCCTCCACGAGCTGAGATATGGTCAGCATTTACCCCAATCCATAGGGCCCAAGAGGCTGGTTCAATACTAATTAATCTAGTTGTGTCGGATTTTAGCCTGGAGTTGAACCATGGAACAGACTGGCACTTCTATAACAAACTCACATACTTACATAAGACATAAAAAAGTGTATATTAACCTTAAGTAATGGTGATCAAAACATCGACATTTGTGCAGGGTTGAGACCCAATGAAATACTCTACAAAAAGTTAGGGATATTGTTATTTATGTGTGCTTTTCCTATTTGGTCTGAATTTTAGTAAAATATGTAAAAGTTCCCATTGAAACTACTAACAACCAATAAGAAGAAACACAGTTTTCAGTAGTTTGATATTCATTACACCAAAAATTAAGAAAATATTAAAGATAGCCACAAATGAAAAATGTTGACTATGTCAATAGCGGGCCTTTCTTAGCATTTGCTGCATCAACAGTTTGACAGCACTGTGTCCTGCTCCTCACTAGCCTCATGATGTTGTTCTGTTCCACAAGTGCTACAACACTATTCTGCCTGGTCACTTGGGGGTGGAGTACAGTCATCCAGTTTCTGCTTCAGCTGGTCCCAGACGTGCTCTCTGGAGTTCAGGTCAGGGGTCATTGCTGGCCATACCATATGAGACTGTCCCACTCCCAGAAGTCGAGCTGTGACAATTCTGGCACCATGTGGTGGAGCATCATCATCCATGAACAGATAGTTGGGGTTGTACTAGTGGAATAGTGGGATGAAAATGGTTCTATGAAGTCTCCTTGGTAAGAGTAACTGTGCCGTCTACAAAAAACAAATCTGTTTTTCTCTGACTGGTGATGCCTGCCCGGAATGTTGCACCTCCTCCACCAAAGCTAACCCTGGGGACCATGTTGACCTCGGCATATCACTCACCTCGCCATATCCAGCAACGCTAACGACCATCATGCAAGGTGACTTGACATTCATCAGTGAACAGGATGGTAGGCCATAGCTGCGTTGTCCAGGTCACATGGTCTTGTGGCCACTGCAAAACGCTGAGTGTACTGATGGACACCCTTGTGCTCAAAAATTGTGTTTGTTATGGACAAACTATGATGAGCACTGAAGTCGGACACACTCACAAAACACACTCGGGTTGAGATTAGGGAAGCCGTTCCAACCAATCATGCCTTTCTAGGTGCTACTGTCAGTGCCCATGTGGGCGCTGAAGTCCCCAATGAGCGCGATGGAGTCCCCGTTGGAGAACTTTCCAGTACCACTTCAAGACACACCAAGAAGGCCAGGTACTCCAAACTGCTGTTTTGCCTGTAGGCCAAAACCACAGTCAGAGATCTGTCCCCTACCCGAAGGTGAAGGGACACGCACCGAAGTGAACTCCAACACTTGGCGGCTGAGCTGGGAGCTCAGGAGTAAGCCCACACCTGCCCTCCGCCTCTCACCATGTGCAACTCTAGAGTGGTAAAGAGTCTAACACCTCTCAAGGGACTGAGTTTCATAGCCCAGCCAGTATGTGGAGGTGAGTCTAACTATATCTAGCTGGTACCTCTTGACCTCTCTCACCAACTCAGGCTCCTTTCCTTCCAGAGAGGTGATGTTCCATTTCCAAATGCCAGGTTCCATGACTGGGGTTTAAGCCGCCGAGGCACTCGCCTTCGACTACCACCTAAACCACAATGGCCCCTTCTGAGCTCTCCCGCAGATGGTGGGCCAACTGGAGAGTGATCACACATCGCTCCTTCAGACTTTACCTGACCGGGGCCCGTGGGAGGAGCCACAGACACCAGTTGCTCGCCTGCGAGTCCAAATCCCAGACCTGGCTCCAGGGTGGGGCCCCGGTGACGCCAACCTGGGCGACTTAACTAGAGCTGTGACTAAACATCTCAAAAAGGGGTTCTGAATCACTCTTTGTCTGGTTCATCACCCAGGACCTGTCTGTCATGGGAGACACTACCAGGGGTTGAAGCCCCAGACAGCTAAGCTCCTGAGATCACTCGAGTACTCAGATCCCTCCACCACATTAAGGTGGCTGTTCTTGGAACCAGCATTAACTGATGGCAATTTAAAAAAAAGGTGTTGGCCCCTAAGAAGAAATCCTGACTTTTTGTTTACAAAAAAAAGTCAAGCAGGAAAAATCTGACCGTGTATTCGGATGATAAAGAGCAGAAACACTCCACCACTGACTGAGCTTGTCACCAGCGTCCTTCACTCCACCGCCACTCTAAACCAACCTGTCGGAACGCACCCGTCTTCTCTTCAGAGAAGCAACTCAAGGATTCGTTTTTTAATTCTTCTGCTTTGGCTGTCCTATCATTTTACCAGAAAGTGAGATCTTTCAAAATGGACTGGGACCTAGAAACAAGGAAAAATATGGTTTGCATTCCCAGCAAAACAAATCAAACATTAATCACCACATTTTACTAGTTTTTTTTAAGGATTAGTTCTGTGACTGCTCTGAATCTACCAACTCTGAATTCCTGTCTGCAGCTGTTTGGATGTCATGTCTGTACACATCTAAGTTTGTCCTGACGTGTGTGTTTGCACAGCTCCTCTCTGCAGCGTGCTGATAAATGAAGCTGCTGCACGGTTTTCTGGGAATTTTCTCCCCTTATTCCTTGCCTCTGCTGTGTCAACCCAAAGCAATTCTGTTTGTCAAAGATTTTACATCTCAAAGAGGAAAGATTTGAACTGGCAGAGCCTTCATGCAGCTCTGTTAGAGAACAGCCCCTTCCACAACATTTTTCTCAGCAGTGACATGAAAGAGTCCTTTTAAAAGTTTGAACATTTACATTTAGATGTTTACAGTCATTGAAGTTGTGAAATAGTGCATGGCGTATACTTTTACAGCACTTTTATGAAGTAGCATCCCTCACTGAGGCGAACACTTCAGATGTTTTCTCCAAATTACAATTATACTTGTAACATCATTGCTTCCGGATCAAGATAAAAGTAATGTCTAATGAATGTCCTAAAATATAGGGTTAGGGTTAGGGGAAGTGTATTGACTCATCTGCAGCTGTTTTATTTTTGATAAATGTGAAAGTGAAACAATTTTGACTTGAAATATCAACGCAAGTGTAACTTTTTAAACATTTTTTGGTACAGTGAAGTCTCGGCAAGGCTGGAATTTGACCTTTGCCTTTAGCAAATAAAGAGTAGAATTATGGCTGTCATCAAAATAAATATGAAACATTGTTGAGTACACTTCTCTTGGAGCTGCATTTCTGTCTTTGTGTGTGGATCTGAGACTTTGGGAATTCTGTTTGAATGCTAATTGTTGGATTTTCTTCCTTGTTGAGGTTTATAAATGTTTTATGAAGGATATATGATCCGTTTTTAGGTTTTGGAGGTGAGTACGCAGAAGGGAAACATTTAGAGAGTTTTCAAAGTTACAAGTTTTAGCCCCCAACAGGGAAAGTGGAGGGGTCCTTCGCCTGCTCCTGATGGTCCCAGATGCTGCTACCTGTCACCCACCTGGATCGTAAAGTTAAAATCTAGATAATTACCTGTAATGTCATTTGTTTAGGTTTCTCAAGTGCAATGTAGCTTCTCTCTGCTTCTCCCAGGAGTCACAGCAGTCTCATTGACAGCTTGTTTATAGCTGACGAAAAAGCATCCTCCCTAAAGCTTGGAGATTGTTGGTTCAGTTGCAGGTTAGTTTATCACGAAGACTTTACATCTTAAAAACTGATCACATAGCTTCCAAACATCCGTTACTCACAATGAGAAGAAAATTGAAAATATGTTTGTATAAAGGTCAAAGAACAGAAACAAAAACCTAACACAGCGATTTAGTCCTGAAAGTCTTGAAACCCACCTTGAAGCACAGAGGTGGAGAGTTCATGCTTTGGAATTGTTTTACAGAAATGACATGAAGACCAGTTGAAGTAAGGATAAATGCTAAACAAACACATCGAAAAGGTCAATATAGGAAAATCTCTCAAAAATCAACTGTGAATTTTATGTCTTTTTTTTTTTTTTTTAAATGAGTAAATTTGTCTGATGCATGTATATAAACTGTAATTGATACGACTGTTGGTAGTAGAGCTTTTAATGAGATGGAGCTACATTAGAAACTCAGTTTAGAAAGTGATGCCAGGTGGAATCTGACTATCCACCAATGCGATCTCATGGTAATGTGTTTAAATAATCTATAAATAAGGAATAATGTGGAACTACTTTGATTATTTAGTAATTCAAGTGTGATGTTTTTTAAGTGATTAAAAAAAACAATTCGAAGAGTAAATGCAGTGAGAAATTCTTATAAATGTAACAGTTAATAAAAGTGAAATGCTGACTTTAAGATACAACTCAGTTTGAGGGATGTGGTGAAACGTTATGAATTTGATTCTGACTGAAGAAAAATATTCGGTTCAACAGATTCTGAGGCTGAAGTAGTTTCCTGTCACAAGTGCTCTTCTGAGTTAGTCGATCTACTTTTACAGCTTCTGAAAGTTTGATCGATTGTGTAAGAAAAAAGGAGCACCTTCTGTGGAACTTACGGTAAACTCGTCCCATCTTTAACTGTGCTTACATGTGTCACTGCTGAGGCGTTTTAATCTTTGTGTTTGTCTGCAGCTGCCAATGCCGATCCAGAGACTGTTTGATTTTTCTAGCCTTCAGTGTCAGCAGATGATAACATTGTAGGCCCTTTGAAGGGCAACTGCCACTGCATGAGGAAGACGACTATTTCTGTCCCAATCACAGATAAAAGATGAAGATCAGAGATGAGATATGCAAAGTTGGAAGCGCCGAGCTGATAAACTAAAGAATCCTTTGGATCTCTGACTGAACTGTGTCCAAAAAAAAAAAAACACTCTTGTTGACTTTGCCACTTATGAAATTAGAAAAGTCACAGCCTGCGATCCCTTGACCATCTGAAGACCCAAGTTCCTGCATAAAGCCTCGTTTACACTGAGCGGTATTTTGAGCGTTCCCATTGTAAAAAGGACCCATAAAGCAGTACCGAATCATACTTCTAGACCCCCATTGGTTGTAGGTCCATAGAAAAGTGAAAAGGACTGGTTGGTGCGGAGTCGCTATAGCCACCCGTTGACTGGCAGAAAGTGATGGCGTCTTATAGAAAACGCCACTATAGTGCTCATAAGGTAACGTTTTCCTCTTTATGCCTGTAATACATGATGTGCCAGAAGTAAAGAGTTAAAAAGACAAGCTGCTGCATGACCTCCATTGTTGTTATGTTTCTAGTCGGATCACTACAATGACGCAAACATGCTAGTGGTCAACACCACACATGTGCCATGAAAACTAACCGCTCCGTGGAGGCAAAGCTTAACTGAGTTCTGCTGTAGGATGATGACTCTGCAGATGCAGATTGCAGGTTAGTCATCCCCAATAATACGCCACAAAATTGTGTGATTAACATAGTTTACAGCCTCAAAACGACATTTCTCCTTGCTTGATATTGCTGATCATCTTAACTTGACCATCCATGCTCATTCTTCACAACAGAAATCAAGCTACTTTACTGAGTCACATATTGGAACTAATGTCTGAGTTACCAAAAACGGCAAAAAAAAAAAAAAATCAATCATTTATGGAAACAAATTGATTACTGTTTTATCTTTGTTTTGCTCTCAACATGCAATGATCCCTTTTGTTTTTTTTAAATGCCTGTTAATATCATATATATATATATATATATTCATGCAGTGTTTCTGTGCAGTTCGTTTTTACATTTAAATGTTTCTGCTGCAGTGAAGTTTGTTTAAAAGCACTTGATTAAATACTTAAAAACAATTTGCTTTATCTTTTTCTCCCTGCCTCTTGAATCTTACATTCTCATCTACCTTCAAACCCCTGTGTGATCTACAACTTTTCTCAGCCTTTACTCAGCTCTGCACATTACCATTGGTGCCTGTTATTTTTCCATTATCCCCTTTGCTTTTGGGCTTCCCAGGAGTCTGTTCTTGGTCCAGACTCATTTCCCATTTCTATTACATTTTTTTTGGCGGCGATGCTAAGAAGAATTGGGCTTTCATTACCCCTAAATTCAGTCTGTTATTGTTTTAGAGGGGTTTAAGTGAGGTAATAGCTTAAGTTCTTTGAATTTCAAGTAGAGCTATTTGCTTTTCTCCTGTTTTTCTTTCTGATAAGAGATATTTTTAATTGCATTGCCTCTGAAAGCAGCCCCCATGTCTGCATCTTTAAGAGTGCAGTTGACAAAAGTAAACCAAATCAAGTGGAAGTGGAACATTTTTACAAACAGTATACTATTCACACTTTACTTTAAACTTACTTTTTTTCAATGCACTGAGAGCTTTTTAACTAAGATGTGTAAAGAAACAAACAAACAGCCACAGATCTCCTTGATCCTACACTGATGTTAAATGAAGCACACACTGAAGGGTTCTTATCTGAATAATCTGTTTTTTAGGATCAGCATGTATGCACCAGTATATCTGCTTCCCCCTTTTAGAAATCTACCTTTATCTGTATCAGTCAAACAGCTTCTTTAAAACCTGCAAACTATACTTTGAGACTGCATCGTATTATAGGCAGCTAAAGAAGGTAATCTGCTACGTGATGAGAGTGGGAATGCCTTCTTGGCAGAGCTGTCCTTTGTGAAAATATTTCTCTAAGCATTAGATTAAGATGATAAATTCCATGTAGGCATCTACATAACAAACACAAAGGCAGTGCTGTTTTTCCTCAACACAATTAATTTCTTTGCACTTAAAACATCCACGCAGGCTCATAAAATAATAACTAATAGCCAAGTTTCTTCTGTTCTGTGCCAGGATGGGAGTAAAAGCAGCCCATAAAACCAATCCCAACATTTGAATCCCTTCAGGAGAAAGGTGGAGATGGAAGACACATGGCTTAACAAATGAAATTAAAGCTCTCTGCTAGTGACAAAACACCCCACTCATACAAAAAACTCGCTCCAAAGCCGTGTGGACATGCTGCTAAATAAATCAACCTTGAACACACTGCTGCCACTCTAAAGGACAGCTGCAAACGTGCTGTGGACACATTCATCTCCCTGCAGCCATCTATTTTCTCTCCCTTCCACCACACAGCTCTTTGTTCCCCCATCACTGCATTCCTGCAAAAGTTTTTATCACCACCACTCCAGCTGCTTTTCCCAACAGCTCCCAAAAGGCCCCAAAACAACAATTCAGAAGGAGTTTATGATGCATTAATAGGTAGAATAATTAATCTAGTAGCTGGCTGCATTTTTGAGCTCACTCTGCCTTTTTCTCCCCTTCTTTAGAAACCTTTCTCAAATTAGAAACTGCTCTGTGGAACATTAAGTCATTTTTGCTGCAATCTATTATGTAGGAAATGTCCAGAGATGGTTGTTTTCATTGATTCATTAACATTTTGTGCCCAATCGATTACGTGCAGCGAAATCAATAACGTCACAGGAGAGAGTAACGTTATGTGTTTGACACAGATGATCTGGTTTCAGGCTCTCATGTTACATTCACACTGGGCATGTGTTTCTCTTAATGCACACCATCCACAGTTTCATGAATCCGCATGCTGACGGTGACCTTCACACACAGGACAAGCGAGGTGCGGCAGGGAGAAGATTCTTTAACTTTTTTATTGTTTACCAACGCTTATTCGCCTTCTTCAATTGGTCGTGACAACGTGGTGCAAATCTTGCTCAAGGCTTTTTCTTTCTCAGCTCTATTCGGATATACAAAAGACTTAATGTCAGAATTCCGGCCTACACAAACCACAATTATTAATTTCTCCTTTGTGGTCATGTTTACAACAGTTGGTACTTTTGTGTTTTGAAAAGGACGCTATCCACACGTCACGACCAAATGTGAGTTCCTGATTGGTAAAAGTTCAGCGTTTTCTCAATTTAGCAGTAAAAAGTTCAACTGGTTGAATTTCTAACGCGCAATCAGTGAAGGCCCGTTTTGTGTGTAGAGCTAGAAACCAGACTTAAAAACGTTCATAACAACAAACGAACGCGAGACTCCTGAACGCATATGCCCGAAACAAGGGTTTAAGTGCGTTTACATAGGCTTTTCATTGAAAGTGGTTTCTTGAACGCAAGTGGACACGAATAGTGTATATGTACCTTCATGATTCTCTTGTATGAATAAGACTTTGCACCACAGTACAGTTTGAAATAGTTCATTGCATAACTGATCCACAATCTCTCTGCGCAAGCATGCAAACTGCCTCACACTTCCAGAGGGAAATTCTAAATAAACATGTATAGAAAATAAGATCTAGCGATCAAAAAATCACGTACACACCGGGCATGTGATACACGTTCTTGAAAACGCTTTTAGCGTATGATGTTCACACTGGACTGTCGCTAGTTGATACTAGTGCATGTACCTACAGTTGGAGGAGACTTGGTGTTTAATGTCAAAGCGGTACAAATGGCGTGAATATTGCTTCAGTCGTTTTTGTCATAGCTTTATTTGGATATCTGAAAGACTTAGTGACAGAAATTTTGGCCGGGCACAAACCGCAAATTTGAATTTCTCCTTCATGATCGATTTTCAAATGGTTGGCACTTCAATGTTTTGAAAAAGACACTACCCACACGTCACTACAAACTCTGAGTCCCTGATTGATAAAAGTTCAACTGGTTTAACTTTTTTTTTTTTTTTTACTTGTCCTGACCAACAGCTGAGCAAACAGATATGAGCTGAGAGCCTCTTGTATTAGACAGATTTTACTCTTACAATCGGGGGTTATAAATCATAGCGAACACAAAATGTATGTTGGTATAAGCCCCTTTTGTAATTTAAACCAAACTTTATTAATATTGATTTTTTTTTTTGTGTGTGTCTTTTTTGTTGGACCGGACGGAAAAGGAAAGGGGGAAAAGGAGAGAGTTGGGGGGTGGAGGGGGGAAAAGAGAGATGGTGGATTATAGAAGTTAGAGAAGGACTACAGGGAAGGGAAGGTAGAGTTGTTAATCTACAGGCAACAAAATGCTGGAGCTTATACCCATTGCAATAGTGAGTGTTGGTCTAAAATGGGCGGGGCCTGTCCACACACTCAGCTGTTACATACCTGCCGGCTCCAAGAGTGTTCACAAACTTGTCCACATCCAGTTCACACGCACACTTGTGCATACCAACCAACACATGTAAAGCATTACATTCTGTCACGCACACTATTTGAAGGCGCAAAGGTGAGCTGACGCCTGTGCTCAGGTGAATGTTATGTTAAGCTAAAGTGGATGATGGAATGCACAAAAAAGGAGGGAGAACCCCCAGCCATCCCCACACCAAGACCCCCGCCGAGGCGGCAGCGCCGACCAGGGCCCGCCCCCACACCCATACTGTGGGGTCAATGGAGGAGATCCACCCGCCAGGCAGCCCGGCCAAGCACCCAGACCAGGGCCCGCAGGACAGCCACACGGGCCCCCAAAACCCGAGTGCAGTGAGGTACGGAAGCGCAGAGCGCAAGGCCCAGCCCAGTCAGGAGAGCAGCCCTCCCACCGCGCCAGGTGGCCCAGCGCGGGGCCCCACCCCCGAGAGCCCCACCACCCCAGACAAGCCGCCCACCACCACCCAGGAGTTCTGAGCATCCCCCCACCCGAGCCCCGGGTACGAGCCGGGGCCCCCTATGGGAGACCCGCTCCAAAGCTCCAGGCAGCTGCAGAGATCCAGAAGAGAGCACGATGGGGGTCAGCTACCCCCATCTAGAAAAGGGATGACCAAGAGAAGTGGGGGTCCCCGAAGGTGTACATTGCCTGACCAGGCTCTCCTAATGTTGTGACCCAGAAGGGGCTCGGCACCTGAGGGTAAGGGCCAGAACCCGCACCACAAGGACACAGACACCCTTCAGGCTCATGCTCTACCCGCATGGGGAGGGGGCCGCCGGGCCCAGGAGGCCGACCCCCCAGGAGACAAGGCCGCCGCTGCTGAAGGCCCTGTTCCCTCCACCAGGGATGGGGTAGGGGACAGAAGATCAGTAGTCCCACCTTCCTTGTGTAATGTATTTGTGTGTGTGTGTGTTGAGGTGTGTTTCTTGTGGTTGAAGGGTGTGTGTAATAAAGGGTGCAGTTAAAATTGGCGAGCAGGGCACTGAGGACATCTCCTGATTGCTTACAGGGATGTCCAATCGCCCTCTCACCAAGGAGCCCTAAATGTCTACGGTGCAGTTAAAATTGGAGGGTAGAGCACTGAGAGGACATCTCCTGCTTGCTGGCAGTGATGTCCCAGCACCCCCCACCAAGGATCCTACGTGTCTAAGGTGCATTTAAAACCAAGAGAAGGGGGCGAAACTGTGCGGAGACCATGGGAGGGGGGGACCACTGCCAAGTGGCTTGGCCCCTCGAGGTATTACGCAAGCACCCCCCCCTTCCAACCCCTTCTCAACTGGCTTAACTTTCAATGCGTGTTCAATTACCGCATGTTTGGTTCTTGCAGACGAAAATTTACAAACTGTACTTTAAGAAGAAAACGATTCTGAAAACTTGCGTAGCAACAAGTGAACGCAAGAGTTTTGAATGTGGAAGCCCGAAATGCGCATTTACGTATGTTTACATAGAGTTTTCATTGGAAATGGTCACTTGAGCATGCGTTGACAATCCAGTGGGAATCCATAGCATACAATTAACAGATACAACTTCAGACTGACAAAAGCATGCTGTGTGCTTCTTTTCCCCAACCCCATCAGTGATTTAACAAAAATTAGGCAATAGGAGAAAAAAAAAGCACGTGTGATATGTAAAGTAGTAGTAGAGAAGATGTAGCTGATAGCTGTAAATAGACTGATCATCATGAAATGATTGCTCTCACAGCAGTTGTTGTCCTTTTAACATATTTCTATGATAAATCAGCTGTAAAAAAATCTATTTACTCACTCTAGAGTGCATGGAAGGCAGATATTGGTCCTATCTGGCATGCACATTTAGGAACATTTACCATGAAGTAAGAATAATATTTTAAAAAAAATCCTTTGTGCCTTGGATTGTGTCTAAAGTTTTAAGTTCATGATAGAACTGGTAGAAGAGTTCATTAGCAGTTTATGCCTTAGTCACATGCACCCGTTTGAGGGTTGATCCATAGCGGTGCTGCTGGGTTTTGGGTTGTCCGGGCCAATGCAGGGTGATAGACCAGAGGGGCAGCATCTTAAGGGGAGTGCAGGTGTGTCCTGCAGTTCCTTGGGACTTGTGCATTCTCCTTAAGGGATGTCGTAAAAATGGAACATACCATTGCTGTGCCTGTGCTAAGTGTATCGTGAAGTAATTCACTGAGTGACTGTAATTCACTCTGGTGGTGCTAATGTCTGTCGTCCTTTTACTCCAATTGTTACTAAAGTGCGTACACTGGTTCCCTACTGACTGCACCCAAATGCTGTACACATGGAGTTTGTAGGTGAGATGCAAGTGCCCATGAAATGCCTGTATGATGTACACCTACACTACACGCTGTCTAATTTTCTCATTTCTAACAGCCAGGCTGTGCACAAGGAACGCAAAAGTGGCGCTTATTTTCAGCTTGAACAGCGATAACAGGCCCCTTACACTGTGCAGAAGGGTTGAAGGGACCAAAAAAAGAGAAAAATCTGTATGATGAGCAGGCGTCTGCAGAATCTGTTGATGGTTCACGACTTACATCCTCTGGCTATTATGCTTACCTTATACTGTCAGAACTTATTGTTTATAATTGCAAAAGGGTGCCCAATATTATCTGAAATCATCAGCACCGTTTACATCAGCAAAAGAAGAGAAAGAAAGAATCTTACTGCCGTTACACAAAGAGAGGAAGAACACTTGGACTCAATTGTCTGAACATCCCAGTCTTTTGAAATAATAAGGTGGGCATCATTTGTCTTACTGCTCTGTCAAGAAAAAGTTGAGGTTGAGTAATGTTTCTTTCTTCTCAAAGTGAGAAGAAAAAAGTTGGAGATTTTATGGCAAAAGTAGTGAAGATCACCTCAGATAGATGAGTTGAGGTAGCGGTCTAACTATGTCAGAAAGTGGGCTGATGGCGTTGGAGCTGAAAAATCTGTCAAGGAGGCCACCTTAATGAATCCCAGAATCAGAGGTGCTGGAGGAGAAGCATCAAAGGAGATGCCCTAAGAAGCCTGCAGAGACTAAGGATCAGAGTTTAGAAGACAACAGATGTTTGTGAGATGGAGCACTGGGAATGCAAAGATATAAACTCAGAATGATGTCCTAGAGAATAAGAACGTTATTTCATGACCATTTGTGAGTAGATGGAAACATTCCAGTCTCACTTCCTTAAAACTCCTTAGTTTGAAGGTTAGTAGCTGTATAATTTAGCTCTACTGAAAGATATCAGTACAAATCCGGGAAAACAGTTCAAACTTCCAAGAAAAAGCAGGAATTTCCATTTTTTAAAGACCCGATCCTATAACCTTTTAATCTGTTTTAAAAGCCTTCCCAGTCGTCTTTTAATTAAGATCATGCCGTTTTTAGCCAAAATACAAAAATCATAGATGGGATCATAGTTTCTGCAGAGCGGCAGGAGTTCATTTGAAAGTTGCCTCTGATTTGTGGGCGGGACTGTTGGCACGTAGTAACCCCGCCTCCCCTTGTTGAGAGCTCAGAGCAGGGAGTTTGACCTATCTAGTGTATTTTCTTCATCATCATCATCGTATTTATAATGCGCTTGATTCACAATGACTTGAATACAGAAATACTTTACATATGTCTTCTATCATGAGAAAAATACCACACAGAAAATGTCAAGAACACCAAAGAAACAATTTTCCTCTTAGTGGGTCTTTAAAGAAAATGTTTTTCATTTAGTTGTGAAAGATACCCATTAAAGAGAAAAAAACAATTAAAGAAATTCATAACAAATAACATCAATACTGGGGACCACAAGAAAACCAAAAACCTAATGAGGCTTTAGTTGTCCTTGGAAGAATCAGATGCTTCACTTATGCTGTTTTTAGCACAGAAGTTATATATACACATTTTCCACTATAGATTTAAGGCAATGGTAGGAGCGACCCACTGTTCACCAATGTAGATTGTGGAAAGGAATGGGAAAAGAGATCTGACATTTGTCCACCATTCCACTTTTTATTAGAACAGTGGAGTCACCTCACGGCGTGCCATCATCGAGAGAGAGATGCCACAACCCAGCTTCAGAAAGGTAAGACACAAACAGGAGTATTAAGAGTCTGAACGAGAGGAGAATCCAGTATAAAGTCTCATCCAGTCGGCCTGTTGTGTGTCTGTGTGCTTTTTAAGTGAGAAAAGGAGGGCTTTTGTTTGCCTGAAGAAGTTAAATCCATTCACAGGTAAACAAAAGGCATCAATAGTCTTTACAGATTTAAAGCTGTGGTTTGTTTTCATGCTTCAGCATATCGAAGTGCAATTGCAGAACTATATTTAATTCTTTCATTCAATCTGTGTCACTACTGGGCTTTTTGTGTAAAGCTTTTTTTTCTGTTTTTCAAGCACTTCAGTAATCATTTTGTTATTATGTTTTAGACCATTACAAGTGGTCAATTTAGAGAGAGAGACTATTAAAAAAAGCATTTCTAAGTTTCACGAAAATGTAAATTAAAGCTGCAAGCAGCTCAGGGTGAGGCTGCTGTAAAAATATTTGTATTGATTTTTGTGCTGCTCAAATTTTAATTTTTCTTAGAAACCATTAATTATATTCCTCATGCCTACATTTATTAATAATGTTTCTCATGGCATGATATTTCACGGGTCAAGCTTCCTTTTTTATATGGAGTGTGCCATAGTGGTTCCCCAAATCATTTTGACGCATGACTCAAAAACCAATAAAGTAGAACATATCTGGCACAAAGAGTCGAGAAGAAGAAAAATCTACCAAAAGCTTAGCTCTGTATTGTGCATTTGTGCAGTAGTTTTCTGTTTAGTGTTTCCTGTCAACCCCCCCCTACCCAGTGCAATCAGTTTTTAATTTCTCTGAAATCAAATTTCATGGAGGGACATTAATCGGAGCACTGGGCCATTGGAGTCATCAGTGAGATTGTAAATCGACCTGATGGTCTGAAGAGAGGAGGAACCTGTGCAGTCTTAGGTGCTCTGCATTAATACGTGGAGCCGTGTGGAAAATGTACACCTTTTCTAAATTCATTTACTAAAACTGAAATTTAAAAAATTGTCCACCTAAGATTTTACATGAAGTGATGCTGACATTATGATCATTCATAACTAAATCTAAACAAGAACTGAGTCTAGATCCTAAATGTGACACAGTCACATCTTAAGTCTTAGTCTTTAGTGTATAACAGATTAGTAGAAACTTTTAGGTGAAGTAGTTTATGTCCATACCATTAAATAGTTAACTCCATGGGAAGTTGCAGCCCCAACCAGCACTCTTCTACCACCATGCTTGCCAACATTAGATTTAAATAAGATTTGTAGCCACTTGGTCTTGAATAAATATACTGTTTCCACCTTTATGACTGGATTTCATACCAAGGACAACCATTGTGGTGCTCAATTTCACATAAATTGGATTATTTTATATTAGAGATCAATTTGGGGAGTTGTGATATTTTGGTTGACCAAAACACCAAACAGATTTGTTTAAATGTTTGCCAGGGAGGGATGGTTGTTGAAAGTCTAAACTCTGTAGGCAGAAACTTGATGACAGAAACGAAGAATTTCATGAAGGAACTGTAAAGACCCAAATTCAAACATAATAGACTGAAAATCTGAAACTAACCGGTATAAACAGACAAAGATCTTCCTCTAACAAACTGAAAATCAAACTCTTCAATGGAATGAGGAGATTTTAATGAAGAAAAAAAGCAGCTCTAATGATTACAAACTGAAACCTTCAGGCTATGGTGGTGTTTTCATAAGCAATACAAACCAAAACGGGACAGCACCATTAGTTTGCCCATCAGTAAATGCACAATAATTAAAATAATGGGGTATTTGGAATTCAACTGTGCTATACCTTATGCTTAAAGGGGCCATACCATGATACACCAACCTTTTGAACTTTTAAGTGTATTATATAGTTCATTCTTCACTATAAACAACCTCAAAGCTCTATTTGGATCCATTCGCGCATTTCTGAGTAATCCTCTAAAAACCTATGCTCTCTGCGGCAGCCCCCCCTGCACCCACAAAAACGAGCGGGTTCTCTCGAGGTGACACCATAGATTGAGGACAGCCCCTTTCAGGAAGAGTCTGCGCTCCCAGCACCGCCCCCTGGCTAAAACACACCTTCTCTGTGGAACAAGGGGTGATCTGTAAAACGCTGTTATTTTATACGGCCAACATGCACATCCATCTTTGCAAAAAAGTTCGGACGTTGTTTGTTTGCATGAGCGGAAACGCGAAGGCACGCTGAGGCCGGTTCTAGAATGACGTTGTGAAATGGGCGGGACCGACAGAAGAGTGAAAGTATGAAGAGTCCACAAAAATAACTCATATTTAATAAATACTTTGTTTTTTTGTGTTCCAAAGTTCATCTTATCTATGGATATAGTTTACTCTGAAAGGCTTCAGAAAATCCATGGTATGGCCCCTTTAAAAACACATTTTATATTTAAAGAGTGGGGTTTCCTGCTTTGAACAGGCAGAAGCTAAAGTTGGATAACAATGAACTCCTCTGAGAATTCTCACCAGACCTAGGCCTCAACGTCTTCACAGGAGAGTTTCCAGGGTTTTTGAACGGGCTGGACCAAAAACTTCTGATACGTATCAATTGTTCACACTCCATTAGATGAAGCTTTAGCAAATCTGCACTTAATCTGGATCTCTTTAGTTTAAGCTGCAGCACATCCCAGAAGTGAGCATTCAGACACAATGCATGCAGTACATCTCATATGCAAAATATTTTACTCCTTGTGGATGGAATTTTTGGCCCCACTCAACATGTTTCAGAAGTGTAGTTGCTGTATCTATCAAGGCTCATGTGCATCGTCATCATGTATTGCTTCATTACGAAAATTGAGGAGAAACATGCTTGTTCTCTGTCCATCAAAGCATTCGTGTTTGCTTATGTGTGAACGGACACATTTCCGCTGCTGTGACAAAAACATCACTTAAAAATGATTCTTGTGAGTTCAATGTGACAACTTATGGCATGCAAATCCAGCAGTAGATGTCAGCAGGTGGTCTGACAACTCTCCAGCTTGGTGACGGCGAATTACAGGCACCTGTGTGGGAGGGGTGTAGCTATACACAGAGCAGAGGAGTTTTTTGTTTTTTTTATTTTATATGGCAAACCGCCGGAGGCGCGCAAAGCTACGACGCTTGGGGCCTGCAGACCGCCAGCCACCGCAGATCCTCATTGAGGCGTGGCCCAGCAGAACACTCACTTTCACGTGATTCCCTCCCCAGAAAGAGAATCGCGTAGGCCTTCACTGCTGTTGGAGACGTAGAGGGGTAAACGGGCTTCACCCCCCAAAGTTAAGTGTGCCAGCTACACCCCAAGATTTCTGTTGCACACAGCCAGGATAACCAAAGAGTGGCTCTGTTAGAAGCATATCAAGGTTCTGGAGTGGCCGAGCCAGTCTCCAGACCTAAACCCAATAGAACATCTTTGGAGGGAGCTCAAACTCTGTTTCTCAGCAACAGCCCAGAATTCTGACTGATCTAGAGAAGATCTGTGTGGAGGAGTGGACCAAAATCCCTCCTGCAGTGTGCAAACCTGGTAAAAAAAAAAAAAAACTACAGGAAAGGTTTGACCTGTGGAATCACAAACCAAAGCTACTGTATACAATATTAAAATTGATTTTCTCAGGTGTTCAAATACTTATTTTTAGCAGTAGCATAAAACATACCTTATTTTAAAAAATCATGGAGTGTGATTTCCAGATTCTTTCTGGATTGTCTCTCACAGTGGACATGCACCTAAAGTGAAAACTTCAGACCCCTCCATTATTTCTAAATGAGAGACTTTGCAAAATCACAGGGCGTTCAAACACTTGTCTCATATTGCCTCATTGCTTAAATATGCAAGATTTAGGCATGACGACTGTCAGTTTGTGTTGAATTTTACGGTATAAGATAAAGGGTAGTTCAAAACAAACGTCATTTTATTGATAAAACGTTTGATTCTTGCAACTTTGCAAGTACCTATTGGTACACTATGTTGCTTATGGATTTAGATTTTATTAATTTAAAAATTGAGAAAGGACTGAACTGTTTTCATTCTTAACTTACCAAGTTAATATACTTTATCAGTATCATTTGACTGTCTTTCAAAAAGTTAACACTGCATGCATTAGCATCCTTATTAGCATTCGTATAGATATTTCTCTTTTCTCTATCCATGTTCATTCATTCATTCATTTTCCAATCCGCTTTATCCCTTTCGGGGTCACGGGTTGCCGGAGCCTAACCCGGCTACTCATGGGCGAAGGCAGGGGACACCCCTGGACTGGTCGCCAGTCTGTCGCAGGGGCTTCTCTATCCATGTGATCCGGAAAATCAGTAACAAAATATTTGGCTGGAGTGTTTCATAGCTGACAGTTTTACACATCAATTGCAGTAAAACTGTGAGTTTAAGTTTCTCGTAAAAGTTATGTTGACTAAATCTAACTTTAAGACAAACAAGAAAAAAAACACGTTTTTGAGGAAATGCAAATATATTGATAATAGTGTTGGGAATTCTTTTTCCCACTCTCCATGTTCAAAGCAGGAGGAGCGTCACGTTGCTGACAGCGTCAGAGAGGTGGTTTGCTGCTTGTCAAGATATCAGCAGAAGCAGAGAAGGTGGGAATGACAAGCAGGTGGGAAATGAAAATGATTTACTGTTTTCAATTTTTCTCATGTCTCTGTGAGTAAGTATCAATGTCGGGGTGTAACATGTGACTCTTCAGGCATTACAGAGGAGTAAATTTAGACTATGGTCCGATTTTTTTTTTTTTTTTTTCAAATACAAGTCTTTACATATTTATTATGTGTGGCACATATGTTAAAATATTGCTGAAAAATCTACACTTTGCTACTATTTAATCAAAAAAAGTTCCATATCGCAGAACAAAATTAAGAATATCAAAGGAAAGGGAAACGCCTGAAATATAGCTTGTGAATGAAGTGGGTGTTGACTGAAAAAGCAATTAACTCCTGAAGGTGAAAAAACCGCAAAATCATGAATGCTTAGATTTATTCTAAACAGACCTCCTGCCTATGTTGACATGCGTCTCCAGTATCAGCCATGAAATCAGATTTCTCTTCCACGGTGAAATCCAATTAACCACCTCCATCCGAAGAGCCTCTTCTCATGTTTGATACAAAACTCTAACTTTCATTTGGCCTCATGGAAAGATTTTGCACACTAAAAGAACATAATTGATGCAGTGTACAATCAGACATGCCCTTCCTGAGGGCAGATTGAGTTTGTTTTTGGAAAAAAAAAATTATACCAAATGTCTTTTTGAGAAAATAACTATATTTCATAACCTTGATATGAACACAAGAAGATGCAATTTCAAGATACCGCTCAGAAACTACAATAGTGTTTGTCAGATTTCCCACCATGCTGTCCTTGTAGTTGTAAAATTGGTTAGTAGCTGCTATAAATAATTGAGTTGCTGATAAATTCACTCAAAAAAACACTGAAAATAAGACTTTAAATTTTTTAAAAATCCTTGAATTGAACAGAACTTTTTTCAGTTGTATTTGGCATTGTTTGATTGATCTTGTTTATTTTAAGCAAAAATTGTGGACAATAAAAGAAGAAAAAAAATCTCAGCGATTTATCAGACTCATTACAAAGATAATGAAATGCATTTAAAAAAAACACACAAAAAGACACTCTTGAGTCACACTTTTGTCTCTTCTAAAGAGAAGTACAGCTTGATTTATTGCTTGAAAAGGAGTTGGAAGAAGTGAATTTATATAATCCCATCTCTACTGAGTTATTTCATTTCATAGATTTGCATAGTTTATCTAATCCACTTTTGATCAGATTAAGAGCAGACTTTTTTCAAAAAAATAAAATTGGGTGCTTCTTGATTATTCTCACAAAACATTATATCATGGTTTTCAGTAAACTATAACAAGATCAAGTAACACACGTAATACTCCTTAAATATCATCCAATATTGAATATTTTTTCTAAAATGTTTGAGAATTGTGGAAGAAGAGAAATAGGTCTATAGTTTGTAAACAGGTGTTTGTCTCTACTTTTATGAAAAGTGGACATGTGTCCTTCACTGGCCTAAACCCCAGTCATGGAACCTGTTTTGTGGATTTGGAGAAGGCATTCGACCTCCTGTGGAGGGTGCTCTGAGAGTATGGGGTCCGGGAAGCCTTACTCAGGGCTGTCCGGTCTTCGTATGACCAGAGCAGGAGCTTGGTCAGCATAGCTGGCACTAAGTCTTACCTGTTCCCGCTGCATGTTGGACTCCGGCTGGGATGCCCTTTATCACCGGTTCCGTTCATAGTCTTTATGGACAGAACTTCTAGGCGTGACCAGGGTCTGGAGGGGGTCTGGTTTGGAGACTGCAGGATTAAATCTCTGCTCTTTGGAAACAATGTTGTCCTCTTGGCTTTATCAAGCCAGGACCCCCAGCATGCACTAGGGCGGTGAAGTGTGAAGTGTCTGGGATGAGGGTCAGCACCGCTTAGTCTGAAGCCATGGTTCTTGACTGGAGAAAGGTAGTTCGCTCTTTCTGGGTGGGTGGAGTTCTCCTGTCTCAGATGGAGGAGTTTAAGTATCTTGGGATCTTGTTCACGAGTGAGGGAAGATCGGAGCGCGAGATCGACAGGCGGATTGGTGCGGCATCCACCATTCTGCGAACAGCCTGTTTATCTGCTTGGCTTCATTGTCTCTTGTGTACCTCTAAAGGCGGTTGCTCATGGCCAGGAGCCTTTGTTTGGCAGTTAAGCTGGTAAACTTTTATTGTTAATGGTTGCAGACCCCTGGTCTAGAGGAAACATTTTCAGGGTCTAAACAACCTTATAATTTTTTATACTAAGGCTACTTTTTTAAAAAGTAGTTGAGATAAATCTTTTTGCCAAACAACAAAGTGCAGGATAAAGTCTGTTGTCAGATTCATTTTCTGCATCTTTATTTGTGTAGGAACTGGGTGAAGACTTGGGTGTTCCTAGTTTTCCTCAACAAGTCCCACCACCTACACATCCACAGCCATTTTTCTCATCACCATCAGCAGTTATAAAAAAACCGGCTCATTCACTCACTCGCTGCCACATTGTCAGTTTTCCATCTAGCTCATTTTGGACTCATTCAGAAACCTGCCAACACTGTCTTTGGACCCTGTGCCCAGCTCTGCTTCAGATTTCTGATTCACTACATTAAATGCTGGAAACCCCTTTTTTTGCCTGCTGTCTGCTCTTTTGATCCACCAGATTTGGTTCATTAAAACACAGCATGTCTTTGACCATCCCACATTGCTGCTGGTCAAGGTGTGAGAGAATGTGTTTGACTAAAACTGTCCTCTGAAAAACCTGCAGATTTTCTTTTTGTTATCCTTTTTTCTTTTTACCTCAAGAAGAATGAAGTAAAATACTTGCCATTGTTTGAATGTTAAATTAAGGTTGCCTAAACAAAATAAGCTCTCATTGATTTGGTACTTTGGTCATTTTTGACAATAGAAGACCAAAATAACAGTCAAACTGCACCTGTTGCTCCAGATATTTTTCAGTTTTGCTTTTTGACCATAAAAGTTCAGCTCAACTGTTGTTTTATGCCAGTTTCTTACAAACCTGGCCTTGACTGGCTGCTTTGTCTGTGACGTCTCCCTGGCACCCAGCATGTAATTCAAATGCATCCTCTGCTTGTGAGAGTAATGGCATGCATTTAAATAAGTTGTTTTCAAGCAAGAAAATATCTTCAAAATTCAGACCAGGTTTCTCCTGAAAACGGAGTGGGAAGAACAATATTTGCAATAGAAAAAAGGTGAAGCTGTGGTTAAGGATGTTTAATAAACAAAATTCCAACATGTCCAACATGAACTTCAAGTGTGTCCTTGTATTTTCTGACAAGTTTGACACATTCCTTTCTAATGAGCTTCTCTGAGGAAAAGAAACACAAGGAACACCAAACAAATTGGGAAAAAAACCTAACAGTTTTGCTTGTAAATTCAATCTCTAACTTCACAGCTCACTTTAACAAGAAAAAAAAAACTGCAATAAAGAAAACAAAGGAAAAATGCCGTCAGGCATCAAACTACGTTCTCATCGCCCTCAACAATGTGCGTTCAATCGGCCACTTCTAATGAAAAGTCAATGAAAATTTCTGTTTCAGGCTTCTGCGTTCTAAATTCTTGTGTCCACGCATAGCTGCGCAAGTTTCTACGACTGTTTTGGGGCTTTATGTATAAAACGGATGGCCATTGAACACACGTTGCCAGTTATACCTATGAAATGTATATGAGAACTGAACTGAGTGACCCCCTCCCCTCCTGGTGTTCCAATTAGGAAGTCCCTGCTGGTCCCAAAAAGCTGAAATCCCATAGACGTATATTGAGAATTAAACTGCTTTTAGTCAGTTATCTTATTTTTCAGAACAACCATTTTTGCTCTGCGACATCTTTTTAACATGTTCTTGCTAATCCTTTTTTTTCCATGATATTTTTGCTGTAGTGCAAGGTATTCAAGCTATAAACTGACCAATCAGATACCTCAATAAAAGTAGATGGCCTTACGTCAAATATTTAAAGCGTTTTGATTTACAGATTCTCTTGAGCCCGCTTTCAGTGAAAAGGGTGTGGCTTTCTAACATGCTTACTACTGATTGAAGAA
Organism: Adrianichthys oophorus; assembly: GCA_036245035.1. Lineage (NCBI taxonomy): Eukaryota > Metazoa > Chordata > Actinopteri > Beloniformes > Adrianichthyidae > Adrianichthys > Adrianichthys oophorus. The sequence goes on from BSAI01000030.1 coordinate 34,214,779, forward strand.
AGTGGTTGCCATAGAAACGTAGACACGGACTTGGCTTACTGAGCATGTCTGGTTCCAACATTGTCCAGTTCTATAAAGGTTAAACCAGGTCAAACTTTTTTTACTTCCATTGTGGAAAGTTTACCACTTCGTGACAGAGCCAGCAGCTGAAATGATTTCAAAGAAGACTTATTAGAAAGGGATGTGTTGCCAGACCACTGATTTGTTTTTCCATTTGTTGTTTCTCTATTCCCACATAACACTGCAGCTAACACCGGCGTCAATTTCACTATGGACGACGACAGTTTAATTTTGATATTATCATTTATGATACAAATCATGCATTTTGCGATGTCTCTGTGAGGAAGAAGGGGACATGGGGCCTGACTGTTTAAGTTTTAGATGAGTGAAAAGAGCGGGACGAACTTCTTAACATGGGGGTTGTGAGATGGATTCCCCCCGCCACACAACGGAGATGCACCGCAGATGGACCAGTGTAAAGTCAGGGTAAGATGCTGAGTGTAAAAATGTGTGTTTGTGTTGCTTCATATCTGTTTGATGAATAACTGGGGTTAAAAGGCTGGGGAGCACTAGAAAATAGCAATTTATTTGATATGCAAATGCATATCAAATAAAACAGATGCTTGCCTTGGTATCTTTCCTTTAGGTGGGTAAAAACTAAAACTTGACAACGACTTTGCTTAGATACTTTTCATATTTACTGATATTTTTATGTTTTATGTTCAACCTTTGGCAGGTTGATGTTAAAAGAAATAAAACATTTTAAGAGAGAGTACACATGAAATAAAACACAGACAAAAGACATCATACAAAATAATACAAATAAACAGAGTAAAATTTAAATAGATACATCATTTTTAAAATCAGAGCATGTTTTGTAATAAAATTTTCTTATTTCTGGTCATTTGTGATTGCACATTTAAGACTCCAAAAGCCACAATTTAAATAAAAACAGACAAAACAAAACAGAACAAGCATACAATCATAAACAGTTAGAAGGGAAGGGAAGTTAGAAGCAACAGCAGTGGTTGTAGCTTTATCTGTCTTTTAAATAAAGTGTAGATGTTCTTTTATTTAGTCTTAGATGTTAGAGTCCTGATGACTTGTGGGACTTCATTCAAGGTTTTAGTGAACACCAAAGATTTCTGTTGTAGGAGTCCCTAAATACCGTAAAGAAATAAGTCCAATTGCAGTATATCTGGTGGAGCATTCGTATTTGAGTTTTGAAGCCATTGCAGCGAGTGCTGTTGAAGAGCGTCCATTTAAAACTTGGTAGTACAGTTTGAGTCCGACGCTTTTTGCGTAATTCTGAAATGTTAAAGCATTCGACAGTGATCATTCAGAGCAATGGTGAACCCAGCCTGGGAGCCTATGATGGATCTTCTAGGCACTATTATAAAGACTTGCTATTTAAATTTCATTTGTTGTAAATGACCAAACGGGCAGACAATAAGAAACAGTGAAACATGATGATTGCATGAAGATATGTTTAAGAGACTGACAGAGACAAATGTGGTCTTGAGGTAAGAGTTGAGAAGGAACCAGATATAGATAACTGTTTTTGAGATTATTAAAAATACACGCTTCCAGTTTTCTTAGTGTTAGTGATTTTCATCAAACAAAAAAATAACAGCGTCATCTGCAGAAAGAAGTGAACTGGAAAAATTAAGCACTTAAGGTAATTCATGAATGTACCAAACAGAAAGTAATGGTCCCAAAATACTGCCCTGTGGAACACCTATACAACTCTACATTTCAATGTTTGTGATGTTACCGAGCCAAAGATGCAAGATTGTAAATAATTCCAAATGGAAATGTCGCGGTAAAAACATGCTTTCTTTTGCCTCAGGCAGTAATCCACACAATGGTTAATAAAAGTGAACTGAACCTGAGATTCCTAATTTACAGAGGAAATTTCCTCATCCATTTTTTATTACTCAGTGCACACACACTCACAGAAATCTCTGTGTTCACAGGTTGGCCTGTGGCTACTGTCATGCGGAGTTCATTACACTGAAAGATCATTATTTCTCCCCCTCTGTGGTTGCTGCCACCCTTGGCATCTGGATGTATGTGCCTGTGTTAACATGTGTCTGTGTGCTCTGGCAGTGTTCAACTGATTCATTTCAGTTTTCATCCTCACCTGAACCGTACAGGAGAATGCTTGTTTTCCTGCTTTTGTTTTTAACTCCTGTGGTTTGCTCTTTCAGCGCTCTGCAAAAAAGGCCTTGATCTTTCAAGGAACAGAATCGTTTTGCAGCATCAGCAGCCTGTAACAGCATAAAATATCATTATGAAAGGAGGGGGGCATTGAGTTACTCGTTCTTAAAGGATAATGAACCTTCCCATTTTTCTCCTTTTCAGTTTCCTGGATTCTCTCTTTTGCTGCGCTTTTCCATAATGAATGCAGCTGAGGTGAGTCTCTGCAGTGTTATTCTTGTTTATGGAGGAGAAATCATGGTGATGAACAATTTTGCTGCCTCAGGTCTGATCAAAGATTACAACGGAGAGCACCTTCATGGGGATGAAGAGGTGCAGACGTGCAGCAAAGCAAAGAGATGGAGGGAAAACTAACAAAAAAAATGTGGCTTCAAGAACATCTGGAGTCACCTTGAAGGAAAGATTTTTAAAAATGAGCAAATTCAATTTAGTTCTATTTTCCTTTGAAACATTAAACCACAAAACTGAAATATCCACGCAACAATTACTTTTTAGCAAGTGAAAATCAGCTATGATTCTGCAACTTCTGCACAGGAGCATTCATGAGTTTAGTTCTGTTGAGTCTATGTTCAGTTTTAATTCAACCGACTGCTTTTGCTTCATTTTTATTTATCACCTTTAGTCAATAAAGTCCATGGTTTCTTTTGCTTTTTGTCAGATCACTGCATCACTTTTATGTCTACCCTGCTGTGGTTTGCTCTTGTGAACTTTGTAATTCTTTGGTCCAGTTTTTGGGATAAAATGTCATGTTTGTCTTTACTGAATTGATCCAAGTATCTTCAGATCATGAGAATTTAGTTTCCCACTACCTCTAAATATTAGTCTTCTAAATGGAAAAAAAAAAGATAAAAACTGTTGCAGATTTATTTTTGACATGACGTTTGAAATAAGAGCAAAGAGGAAAGATGCCGCCATAAATGAAGTTGATGGAAAACTAAAAAACTACAAGGATATACTCCCTGATGAAAAAGACTAAAGTGGATCATTATCACATTGTGTTCCAACATTCCTGATGTCCATATTATCCGGCTGTGGGTCCGGTGCTGAAACCTGTGGTGGGAGTTTTACAAAGTGGATGATGACCAATAGACTCTTATTTCTGATTTTAACATAATCAGTTTTTATTTGCTCTTCCTTTCAGTGTGGGTGAAGTTGAGTACAAAAGTTAACTTGTGGTATAAGAGCAAAAAAAAAAAAATCATATAATTATGAAATGTGAACATTTCAGACCACATTACCACAAGTTATACATTTCCAATTACTTTCACTGTGATTTATAATAATGAAAAAACTATATATAAAATTGCCTTTCCTGTTTTTTTCTCCAATCATAAACAAACTATGATCTGTTTTCATTGTTTTATCTTTTTTATTTTTGAATGAAGTTCTGGTAAAAACCTGAGCATTTTAAAATAAAAAAAAAAAAAAGAGAAGTGACTGCAGCTGCAAAAATGCTTCGATGTATTTATATAATTTAGTATTTTCACGTTTTAATGGTGTGAAAAAAGAAACAGCTTTATAGTGACATAAAAGGGTGACATTTTCTAAAAAAAATGTGTTCACAAGTTTTGAAAAACAAAATGAATTAAAAAATCCGACCTTAGCCTTGTTGCTCACAGTAAACTGAATCAGCTTCTCAATTCCACAGACGGTATATTTTCAGACAAGATATCTTCATCTCATGCAGCTTGAGCTATTGCTACCAGTCTTCTGTCTGCTCTTCAAAATGTTGCCAGAGTTTAAACCAAAAACAGGAGAACTAACTATATCACATCTGTTTGTAAGAGTTCCTGCAACTACTTTATAAATCATTTTAAGGTGTGGTGATTAAAGTATGCCAGCTGTCCTTGTGCTACGCAAACCTAATGAAGCTTGAAAATCTGCACTACAAGGTCAGATGGTGAAAATGTAAGTCAAAACCACATAGTTTGAAGCTTTTAGTCATAATACAACATAGATGAAACATTTTTGCCTCAATGCGCACATCTTTATCAGCATTTAAATCAGAGCCTGTCACTTTGCTTTTTTTCTAGGACCTCAGTTTGACAGGCTGCACCACTTTCACTCTACCAGCTACATTTTTGCACAACCCCTCCTTGCATCTTTGCCAAACACTTTAAATTCCATTCATGTGTGCAAGGTGTTATACAAATGAAGCTGTTTTTTTCTTAAAGTCCCACATGTTAGCAAATACAGGTCAACTAGCAACAGCAGCTCAATAAAATGTCATTCAGTCTTGTGAAGAACTTATTGAACATTTCCAAAATCGAATTCCTCTTGAAGTTGATCACAGAAAACCTGATGGAGGTCATGAAAAAGGCCTTCATAAAAGGCATATGAAAGCATGATGCCTGACAGATTCCAAACATTTAAATGATGCAGCTATTTAATGGAATATTTCGAAGTGTCTTGTGAAAAAGCAGGTTTCCAAAAATGCAATTGAACCCCAAGACAAATGAGAAAAAGACTAGAGAAAACACTGTCTGCAAGGCAATAAAGTGCGGCTTCTACCTAACATAATAATAATAATAATAACATAGCCTTCATGTTTCTGCTCTAGTCTGAAAAGCCTTATTAAAAAAAAAGTCACAAGCAATGTTGGGGACTGCATTAACATCTGTATGACACAAGATGGGGTTTTACTCTGCAGCAGGTTTGGTGTTTTCATGTTGTCTAAAAAATGGCAGCGTTAAGTTTCGACCTTTTTCTCCTCCTATCAAGTGCTGTTTTAGGAATGTCTGGAAGCTGAGAGGGCCTACTATCACAATCCAGTTCCAAGTTCGTCTTTTCAAGTTTTGAAAATTATACATTATGTTCTTTTGTGTTTATTTTTCTTGTTTTGTTCACACCTTGTAGAAACTCCTTTGCTACATCAAGTTAATTGTTTCCTTTGCTCAATGTTGGATTGTTTGGTGACCGTTAGTTTCATCTGTTGGGTTTTTTGCAATTAACTTTTTAAATTAAGTTTCTCTATATTTATTTGGCTCCTATGTTTTGCATTTCCAATTTAAGGACTCCACACTCCATTACTTACCACCTTAGTACATAGACAAATGCAATACTATTTATAACGCTTTTTTCTTCAACAAGCACAAATGAAAGAAATTGGAAAAATAAAAGCTAAAAACTGAAGTTTGAACATAAACTGATGTTGAGTTTAAAAGTACTAAAGGATTAGAACCTGATTAGAACCTTACTGAGTGCAGAAACACTTTTAGAGAAATGTAAAAAAAATCGGGACACAAATATTAATCAGCTTTCGAAATCAACAGAAATGGTTGTGTGCTCTCATCAGGGTTGCACATTTTTTTGCATTATTTTGAGAAATAAGGGGTGTGGCTACAGAGTCCCTTATGCAAAGTAAAGCTTTATAATTTACCAAACTGCTTGCTGAAACCCACATGTTGTTGCATAAAGCCCACACTTCTTCCTTTTAAAACCCAGGTTCTGGGCTATTTCAAACACCTTGTCATTGCAGGAACTCTTTACGCCTGAAACTCCATTAATTAAAATGAACCCTTGTGCCTTCCATGCATGTTGCCCATATGGCATTTTTCTATTAATAGATAAAGATGAGAAAAATTAAGACACTTTTCCGATCACATAAGCGAGAGAGGAAATTATGACAGACTTTTTCCGTTTTATGAGTCCGTCTGAATGCAGCTAGCTTTCCCTAACTGTAAAGCAACTAATTATGTGATGCATTGATTTTTTTTTAAGGCTTTTGGACAGATAAACAAAGAAAATCCTGTTTGTTTGGGCTAAACCATCTTATTTTTAAGAGTATATTAAACATTGTTTATGCAGTTGAATAAATGGTCTAAAAGAGATATACCTTTTCCTCTTGAGGCCCAAGTTATTATTTGAGCTAATCCTCTGCACACAAAGTCAAAGGGCCCCATTACGCAGAATTAACTACTGGATATAAACCAGAAATGTGATATCCATACAAGTGGACACCAGTCTTCACAGGTTAAGAAACCGAACCTTAAACTTGTATTTTCTTTAAACTGATCATTAACTGAAATTTGTTAAAGCTCCTCTGGTGTCACGAATAAATTCAAATTGTACAGAAAAAGCTAGATGCTTCTAAGATTTCAAGAATTTTCAATGAACTAATCAACACAAATAATTGTTTTCTGGACCATTTGCTCTTTCTTTTTTTTTAATATTTCTATTTGTTATCATCCTTAATCACTTTATAACCTTTTATGTCATGCTCAGTCAATGATCAAAACCTAAACTGATCAAAACCTACTTGGAACCACAATGTCTTATGTCAGTCACACTTTTGAAAAATGTGATACTGCTTTGCATTCATATCATTGTTTCAAATCATACTGCATTTCTTTTTTAGCTCAAATAACACAAAAATATACCTGAAAAAGCAAAAAGCAAAATTTGTCAATCTGTAAAACTATTTTTTACTTTAGACAAAGGTTTTTATGACTTCCTTTTAAATTAAAAGACATCCTGTGCCACATATCATCCCACTGAAGCCAATGTACTCCAATGAAAAGTGTGAAACAAATGAGTCCAAAGTGGCATTTTCTCTTCTTATTTCCTAAGTCTACTTTGGTGGGCTGTCTGTCTTTTCCCTACTTACTACCTGAACATGACGTTATTGGTTAATGATTACACAGAAATAGTATAAAGAATTAAAATAATCTTTTCTTTGCAACTCCCATCTGTTTAGCTAATAAACGGTGTGCAGCATACAGTATGTGCTTTAAACTCATAACACAAAAAGAGTAATCAAAAAAGATCAAACTGAGCATATGTGTATTCTGAAGGATAGGTGGGGCGCACGCCTCCTGATTTAGTCAGAAGGGTATAAAAAACTTTACAGTTTCTTGTTCTAAGAGTACCTCAGTCTTAAACATAAACCAAATCCAAATCAGATCAATGCTAAGTCATTTGGAAATTAGGGCTACCATAATGTATTTTTCTTCTGCCAGAGAGCCACTATGGAAGGGTAAAAAAAGCCACATGTGGCTCCAGCGCCTCAGGTTGCAGACCCCCGTTTTAGCCTATATGGTCACTAATCCCAAAATACCACCGCACTGCAACCTTAAATGCAAGTTTTTCAGCAAATTCGGCATGTGGCCACGTGGCAAATGTAATCTGGAGGCAGCAGGAAGGCAGCAGTGTGAGAACTGACTGATAGGAGGGTCTCCAAGGTTCCCAAAATCCTCTGATGATCGACCAATTTCAGACTGCCACCCCCTGCCCCCATGCTGCCACCTCACCGCCATCGTCCAATTGGTAGAAATCGTACGGTAGCAGTGTGGGCACTCAAAAAGGGCTGTTCCCATGGGGCAGGGGGCCCGGCGATGACCAGACATCAATCTGGCATTTCCGGCCACCGTGGGTCCATTGATGAAGCACAAAACTCATCATGCTTTTAAAAGCATCACAGCGACACAGCAAGACCCGCGTATTAACAAATTGAATTGAAGTTGATGCTGAGACAAAGACAGAACATTGTGCTTTCTTGGGAGGCATGTTGTCTAAAAATGTGAACATTTGTAAATTGATACAATTCTAATGTATGCTCAAAATCTGAGCAACAAATGACCGGTGGTGCCTGACTGCCACTGTCTACATTTGTGACCACACCAATGATTTAAAAAAAATTTGGGCGGCGACATGAAATTTTAAAGATTCTGCTGATGCCTCCGGTGTTTGTGACCGTAGCATTAAGGGGAACCTGTAGCAAGCGGATTTCAGTATTGTCAAGTGGAGCCACTCCTGGTATCATTAGCTTAATTCTCTGCAAAGAAAGAAGATTGAGATTCTTATTAAATAGGATTATTAAGGCTGGTAATATAAACTCTTGTTGTCACTTTGTTTTGCTGTTAGAGTGTGTGTGTTAACGTAGCTGCTGACTCATTCGTGCTGAAAACAAGATTTTCCCCAAAGCTTTTCTCACTCAATGATAAGCTGACTATGTGCTTAGCAAGCAGGGTCAGTCACACTGAAGACAAAGCTGCTCCGTTTATCCACATCTGTTCACACACTCGGACTCACACAGACACACTTAGAGGCAGCTGGGCACGGAGTATAGACAAAGGCTTTTGCTGTAAATGCTGACTTGAGGAATGAAGAAAAGCTGTCATGTTTGGAAAGACAAGTCTTGGCAGGAGAATCTCTCAGGAGAGCAAGGTTCACTCCGACCCCCAGGTCTGACCCAAGGTGTGTTTTGCTGAGACAATTATTTGTTATCATACATACGAGGGAAGATGTCTCTCTGGAGAATTTAGAAGATTTGAGGTTTAACTTTTGAAAGGCTCTATGTCTTTGAGGATCACTGTGAGCTTTTTGGGGCATTACTTAAATAGAAACTTTACTGGGTTTTGTTTTTTTGTCTCCATGAAGAATGGTCAGTTAGCAACAAAAAGCTAATCGAGTGAATATAGAAATAAAAAAAACGCGGGAAAATTGATGAGCTTGCTTTAGGGACGAAACAGGGCAATTTAGGTTTGCACAGCTATTGTACACCTCAGGCTATTTACAAAGATAATGAAGGACTTGTGAAGCTGTTGGAGCTCCAGCTTTTGAATACACACAAACGCACTGACGTGCTTCGATGCAATGCTCAAGGACTATTGTCCTTTTAGAGCTAAAGGCTCTTTGGGATTCAAAAAATATAACTTTAGAGTTGGACAAATTAGTTGTGGTCTCTGTGCGTTCCCAGCAGACTGATTACATTTTGAGCTGCCAAAAAAAGAAACGTAATGAAAGCGCACACTTGAAGAAAATTGAACAAAATACACACATCTGACTTTTCTTCGGCAAACAAGTCACAACTACTGAGCTAAATGAATGCCTTGCATGCTCTTAGCACCCAAATAATTTTAATCAAGCAAAATGCAGCACTAAATGGCCCTCTCTGATGCCCCATACAGAACTACCCACACAGCGCACGGTGTTAGACCTGAGTTAGACGACACCATGGTGTGACGGTGCCAGCAAAGGCAAAGTTGGCCTGTTAAAGTCTGGACACACTGGACATGGATACATGTCCATGTATCCATGTCCTGAGACCACAACATCACAACAAGGTCTTTTGGAAAAGTATTTACATATGTATCTGTAAGCAGTTTTTTTTTTGGACTTGGAGATCCCCAAAGAATATTGGTTCCTGCAGCATTATACATAAACCAAAATGTAGTCAATTAAAAAACAGAATTTACACTTTGTTTACATGCATGCTTTGCTAATTTACTTTTAATGAAGTTTGCTGTCATTTACACTTTCACTTAGTAAAGTTGAAGTGACAAGTTATGCCAACTGTCTGAGTTTTTTTTTTGTCATTTCTGGATTTAATGTTTTGCCTAAAGGAAAATGGATAATATGACATGAATCAGTTCATGTTTATATTGAAGTTTATTTCACTTCTCCTGCTCCAGATAAGTTAGCCCTTGAACACTGGAGGTGTCGCTAGCGACACCTTAATAAAACAAACTCTTTGACCTATTCTAATTTTTTGATTGTTAACGCAATCTATGTGAATCAGCTGATTCTGACGCAGAGAAAAGCAGCTTAATCTGATATACAAAGCACCTTTCTGTTTGTGTAAACACAAACTATAAAGTGTTGCATATCAGTTTAAAGCAACTGTTATACGCTTCAGAATTGGCTTAATTGCGGTAATAGTTGAAGGTTCCAGTAGTTCACAGAATGTAAACACTGGAGCTAAGGCTCTGATGTTAAAGGGTTGAACTTACTATTAAGTCTTTTTTGAGTTTCATTTACCCATATTTCTATTGTTCCTGCTTTTTTTCCCCTAAATTCAGCAGACTTGATCTTGACTCGAGTTTTTTAGCACACTAGGTCCCTGTCTCATAATCATCCACAGCTGTCTGCATTTCAGTTATTAACCCTCAGTGTATTGAAGTGTCTGTTTTTTTTAATAGTCAGATAATGTTTTGTCATTACTTTGTTGCTCCCTCAGTTTATGATTTTTGTTCATGTTTTTTTTTAATCTATTAAATGTTTTGCCACTAAGCCCAGTCTCCTGCTTTCTGGGTCCTGACAAATACATGCTGATAATGCCTTCTAAGAAATTGTTTGTATATTATTCTTTATGTTTTTGATACACATTTTATTCTTTCTGCTTTCATTATATTCCAGCCTTGAGAAAACGTCTTAGTGCTACAAAATAGGATAATATAACTTGTAACTGAGCTTCCGTAAACATCAAATCTAAATAACAGTGTCTACACAGATGGAAAATGAAAAGTTTACCTGAATTATTACTGGAAAGGTGCAATTTGAAATCCTGAAGAAGCAGAATGAAACTTAACCTGGCATTCAATTTTCAAGTTAGATATGGAACGACTACATCTAAACCCAGATGAGTTTGTCTGGAAGAGAAAATGAAAAGTGGCTCAGATGTGTGAATCCATATTTAATAGCAGTGGGCTTCTAAACCTTGGGCTTGCTGTTTGGGATTTATTGAGTGTATTAAAGTCTGGCAAAAACTTTGAGAACTTTAACATGTAACATAAATTTAGAGATATTAATGTAGAGTACAATGTTGAGGTAAAACTGTGTTACCCAGTCACTTTATAATAAGGTAACCTTTATTAACGTTAGATAATGCATAATTAATTCTTTTGGAGGGTCACCAGGTCATGTGTCTGTTCCTGAGGAGGGTCGCTGGGGCCACACAGCATGTTCCCTGTCCCTGAAGATGGTCGCCATTCACCCCCCTTGGCCATATTTCCAGTTCTGAAGGAGGGTTGCCGGGATAATTCCCCTTCATGTTTCCTGTCCTTGGAGAGAGTCGTTGGGACTGCTGCTCTTCATGCCTGTTCCTGAGAAGGGGTTCTCAGACACCCCTCGCATCTATTTGACTAATAGAACCTTCACTGTTTCGTTTCGTTTCTCCAGTTCCCCTCCTCTCTGGTTTTTGGGCATCTGAGATCTGCCCTTGTGGGGAGGGGTACTGTAAGGGTTCTGTGGTTTTCTTTTCAATCATTTTTGGAGTTGCCTTGTCAGTCACACCAGTTCCAGGTTCATCATAGTTCACAGCTGCTGTCATTTCAGTTAAATGCCCGCAGCCTATCTAAGTATCTGGTTTTCAGTTCACCCATGTCAGGTCATCTGCTCTGCCATGCCACTTTTTTGTTTCTCCATGTCACGTTTCAATTCATTTGTGTTTAAGTTTCTGTCACTAAGCCCGGTCTCCTGCATATTGGATCTTTCACCTCCGATTCTTGCAAACTCTTTTACTTCCCTGGCTTTACTAAAAATAGTAAATTTCATGCTAGAAGCTTGATTTGTGACTGAGGTGTAATCTCTACAAAATTGTTAAATTTTACGAGTTGTGTTCCAACAACTCTAAAGCTACATTTACACCGCCCTCGGTTCAAGCAACTTCTTCCAAAGAAAAGTCTATGTAAGCATACATGTTTCGGGCTTCAAACGCTGGAATTCATGCGCCGCTACGCAAATTATTTGTGCTGTCATGTGATACATGAATTACTCGCTCCAAAAATGTAATAATCTATCTTTTAATCTAACCGAATAACTGTTACGAAAAGCCTTGTTTTTACGTATTTTCCATTAAATTTATGACCTTGCGGCACCATTTAATACATCAAAAACAGCAGGAACTCTTTTCTGATCAATAAAAGAAAACATTGACTACAAACTTTATATTTATACCATAATACATATGTTGACATACCTTATTCCTTATTTAAGTCAGTTTTCTGGCTCTATGTACAGAACGCATGGCCATTGAACACACGCTAAAAGTTAAACCAGTTGAACTTTGACCATCAGGGGCTCTGATTTGGTAGTGGCTTATGGAAACTGTCCTTTCTAATTAATAGAAGAGTCAACCATTTTGAAAATAATTTATGAAAAAGAAAATAACAATTTGTGCCCAGGCAGAATTAAATGATAGCAACTCTTTCATTTATCAGAATGGAGCTGTGAAAGAAAAATCCTGGAGTAAGATTTGTTAAATTTTCACCACTTCGACATTTCACACTGAGTGACTACAAGTGCTCACGTTGGGTAGTGACAGGCCTGTGTGAACACCATATGCCTGTTTAGTGAGTTCTTGAACCCACATCACATGCCCAGTGTGCACAAAGCAAAAGGCTTCAACATCTCGCTTATTTGTCCATTTCAAGAAAAGACAGGCTGAGTTGCATTGTATCAGGTCAAAGTGGTGACAAATAAAAAGCTAAAAAATCCCAAAACCAATGCAGTCGTCTTGTATTTGAAGTCATTCATGCAAACCTGACTTATATTATTCACAAATCTGTCTGTGTTTGTGAAACATTTGGGTTTATAAACTCCACATGGATGCAGATTAGAGTCTTTACCGCTCACAGTTAGTTTTATCATGCAGTATAAATTGTTTCTACACACTTTCTAGATTTAAACTCCAGTCGCACAGCCCCCTCCCCTTCTCACTGGAAGTACCCCTTTCCCCACCTCTATCCACAGCTTGTTAAATTTAATTGACAGACCCAGAAAACCGCAGCGAGGGTAAGGCCAGCAAAGGTCTCCAAATGAAAAAAAGAACATGCACACATGTGGACAGGATGATTAATATCCACATACATGCTTTCTCACAGTCATAACTTAAGACATCGGTAATGAATTATATATGCAGCACCAGAAGGTATAAGTTCATGCAAATTACAGTTCATATTTTAAAATAATTTTGAATAACTGGCTGATTGGCACTTTATAAAGGTTTTTCAGCCCCTATAATTATTTGGCAAGTTTCAGGGGAATGATTTCTATTGGGTCTAACTCCTGCAATCCAGCGAGAGAAGCAGCCCACAGGAAAGAAGCTGACTGATGTGAGTGTGTGCTTTCCTGCTTTTTAGTGCAACACATCTTCACCCCCCAAAACCCTGTTAATTCAAACATGTCTGCTTTCAGACTGGCAGTCATCTTTAAGTGATGTCCTTTTGTCTTCCTTCAGGACTGGATAAGAAAACATCAGAATCATGCAATCAAGTTTTAAACTGGACTTATAAAGTTACAGCCATGCACGTCAGTTCAAATATGAGTCAGCAGGTGTGTGATAAAACATTTTCTAACTCCTATTTCATTTACCTTTTCAACTTGTAAAGTAATAATATCAGGGCGTCCGTTCCATGAGTGCTTGGTAAAAGAACCCAAAACCAAACAAGACTAGAGTCTTCCTCCCCGAAGCCTACATTTAGCCCTCCAAACAGAGAGATATGGAAAAATAGCGTCTTCAAAGCCGTAAAGTGCCATAGAACTGTGGGATGCCCACTCAAACTACACTCTAGCTGTCTAATTTCCTCATTTTTAACAGTCAGGCAACATGCAAGGGGTGCACACTTTTGACATGAACAGCCCATATTTCAGGATTTGGTGGGGGTTAAAACGAAGAACTCTCCATATGACCCATGTGTTTTACCCACTTCCTGCTTACTTACCCTGGCATGTTGTATAGGCCTTCCCTACGACCTCTCACTTGCAGCATGCTCATAGAAAAAAAGTACATGAATGTTTTCATTCTACGGGCTCACGGCGTGGTCAGACTATTTCATACGTTTGCACATGTTTTGCCCACAAACAGCCCACATCCTCTCCTAAGGGTCGTTGTGACTAAGGCAGAAAGAAGTTTACAGCATTTTCTGTGTGCAGATTGCTCTAATTACTAAAACTCTGTGATTTTGAAGTAGTTCGAGGGGTTTTAAACGAGAAATCAATCCTGATAGCCTTCAGCAGTCTTTTGTGGTGTCTCAGGCAGAAGTGGATATTCAGAGGTTCAATGATGTACCAGAAAATGGGTGATAAAAGATGCTGAGAAGATTCTGCATGCCGGCAGGTTTGCTTGTTCCCTTTTAACAGAAAACTCCCCAAAAACACAATCATAAATATGATTTCAACAATGAATGAATTTTGCCAACGATAGAGCTGCATCCTACTTCAACTAACTCGCAAACACCTTTACTTAGTGCTAAAAGCTGTTGCATACTTTCAATCATTGATAGACATTAGTTGTGCTCAGTTTCAAAGATCTTTCCTGATTTAAACTATTCCTAGAACAGGAGTGATAGAATCTTGTTGAGAAGGAGAGGATGAGGTTCCCGGTGGCCTGACTCTATGAAATATAGAATGACTTCGAGCAGGTTTGTGCTCAGGTTTCCAACCAAGATGGTACATTTTATCCAGTTTTATGAAGGAAACCTAAAACACATTATCTTCGACTTCCCGCTGAGTTCTGTCAAATCCAACACAACCTCTCCTACCTTCAGTTCAGTATTCACAGGATTTGACCCAACACATAAATTCGACGTACATCTTTTTTAAAGCCTTTTGCCTTCCATCCCTCAGCTGATGAAGGGATAAGGTGAGAACTTTGCATTAAAGCTAAATTGCAGAAACTTATAAAACAGCATCAAATCCAATAGTAACCAGCGCACTATACTGCTCAGCATGCTGCTCACAGTCTAATCTCCCCTTGTAATTGCATGAAGCCGGCAAACCTTCAAACAGGGTTGCATCTCCTATTAAACCCTGAGTTTGTGGAGGACACTTGCAGTTTACAGGACATTTTTTTTATGACAGAATTGATCAATCAAAAAGATAGATGATAAAAATATGAGACTGTTGGTGTAATCTTTTCCGAATGTTGTCTAAACGCAGAGCAACATCATTCATAGCTAAAACATTTGTCAATAGGAAAAAAAAAATGACAAAAGCCCAATCAGCCATTTAGAAGAAACTTGGAGAAGATCCTCAACTTCCACACATCAAGAAAAACTCAGAGCAGCAGGAGTTCATCAGAAATTTGCCTCTAAGTTATGGGTGGGACTGTTGGCGCAGAGTAAGCCTGCTCACATTTCCCATCATCCCTTTGTTTACACTTTCTCTGGCTAGTTAACAGCCACTCACAACCCCAACCTAACACTAGCTGTGCAACAAAAATGGCAAGCAATATTGGAGCTATACAGTTTTGAGCCAGATGCCAGTTTGGACGACGATAAGTGAGACGTACATGGTTCTAGTCGTCTACAAGTGGATGCATCGGAATGGAGCGGAGCAAGGAGCTTGTGGCCCACCAACTGTAGCACCTACATCACTGCTGCTTTTACCAACAACATTTTGTCATCTGAATTCACAACAATTAGAATTAAGAAATACTCTGAAATTTAATTTTAAGCGTAATCTTCTTCAAATATGTCCTCCATCCATCCAATACCACAAGGACATGTTAAAAGCACCATTTTGATTAAAGTGGGTCTTTAGGGTAGATGGGACTTCTGATAAGAAAGCGACTTAAATGAATACTCCTTGGTCTGAGAAAACCTTAATGTCCTCCAGATAGAGAGAGGAGGCATCAGTGGAGTAGAAGGTCCGTCATTACTGCTGTACCTGTGATCCTCCAGACTTAAGTGAAAGGTGGATAGACGAATGGATGACTGCTCCAGCCTACACAAAAACCCAGTAAGAAATTCTTTTGTAAGTGAAATATGTATGTAGCTGGAACGGAGTTCTAATCTAATTTCCATAATTCAATTTGGAACAGTTGCTGGTAAATGCCAAGGATCTTGTAGGAATAAGAGTCTGTTGGTGGAAGAAGAAATTCAGTAAAACAACACAAGCATGTTTGAAAGTGCAAGTGATGCGGTGATTTATTTGGAAAAAAAGTAAGCGCTGCTGTTTGGTGATAAGCAGCAGGTTTTTTAGATGCTTTAAGTTTTGTCCCCCCAAAAAAATATGCTCCAGTGATTTCAGGAAAAAAAAAAGTCATTTTCTGAGGGTCTGATTATTTGCTCGTTGCTTTTCTGAATACAAAAAAAACCCTGCTCTTGAAAGGCTTTTAAACACAGCAACAAGGTCCACAAGTAACAGAAGTGCTCCAAACTGACCTGAAATTAAAGTCAAACTGCAGGAAATTGCAGATGTATTTATTTTACAATCATTTGCTTGTGCAATGCCAGCTCAAACTCTAGATGCTTAAATTTACTACTATAATTGAAAATAAACGATTGTTTATCAGGTGAAGAAAAAGGCGGGAGTGAAGAAGGAATCACAGTGTACAGTTTTACCCACCAAAACCATCAACAATCGGAATAACACTGTTTATACTGGTGCTTAACCCCTCTGTTCCTGGCACAAAGTGGCAAGAGAACAAGATTAAGAGAGCTTCACTCCACTTACTCTTCACTGAAAGTAGACATGTGAGCTGAAGCCGGTCTTCTCTGACCGGCTGCACCTGTGGAGCTTTTCAAGCTGCTTCATCCTGAGTTGGCGACAACACTTTCCCCTGGGTGTCATCCGTCTATCTTCATTAGCTTTAGGTTTTAAAGAGTTTCTCTAAAGATTTTTTTTGCTTAAAATGTTGTAATTTTAGTTTCTTTATATCTGAGTTTCATGGATTTCTAAATAAATTTAACTATAAAATAAAGGGTTTTGATCACATTATTCTTCCAACTTTGGTTTATGAGCTATTTTGATTGAAAACAACAGAAGTTGTAAGCAATACAAGAACAATAGTCTCTAAATTTGATTACAATATTATTTAAATATTGTGGAAGTAGTCCAATTCTGCTCTTCATGAATGGGGATGTATCTGTTAAGCTACAGACACACCATGTTCAAGAATGCGCTAAATGCAGGTTCTAGAACGCGCATGTAGCCCATGGTGTTCACGTTGGACAAGCAGGGAGGGGCTTCTTCTTCTTTGTCTACTGTTTACAAGCGTATGTCGCATGTATAGTTAGAAGAGACTGTGTGAAATGTTGAAGCGGTGTGAATCTTGCACCAGGCTTTTTCTTTCACAACTCTATTCCGATATACGTGTGTCACATAATTCCAGCCGGATTCAAACCAGCAATTGTTAATGTCTCTTCCATGATCAATGTTCAAACGGTTGGCACTTCTGTAAATTAAAAGAGATGCCATCCACTAACAAATCCCAGTCCCTTATTGGTCAAAGTTTGACGTGGTTTAACTTTCAAACTGTGTTAAATGACTGTGGGTTTTGTACCTAGAGCTCAAGAAAAATCGTAGAAACTTGCATAGTGACGCGTGAATGCGAGAGTTTTCAACGTTGAAGGCCGAAATACATGTTTACAAAGGCTTTTCATTGAAATTGGCCCCGTGAACGCACGTTGCAGAGGCTGATGCTAATGAGTTTTACATTTGTCTGCTAAATAGTTCTGACATAAAAATGTGACGGTTCAAAATCAAACATTTACTGCATTCACATCATATTTTTGAGATGAGGTTTTACATGAAAAAACAAAGTGTGGAATTTTTTTCAAGTCACTCCCAAATTGTACAAGTGCAGAAGCTGATACCATGAGGGGGAACTTTAGTCTTTCAGGCCATTTAACTGTTAGAGCAGGAGTTTATAGAGATTAAATAAAAGTTCCTTTAACTTTATCCTTATTGGCCACATGGAGAGATTCTTCTCATTTATCAATCTATACTTTGCATTTCCCCCCCTAACCAATTATTGACATGTCTGCCATACTGCAATAAGGGATGTTGAAAGGGATACTTGTGTTTGTTTTGGCTTTTAAAAATTACAAACATTATACAAAATCATCATCTAATAAATATTCTAAATGAGCAAGAAATGGCTGGCAGATTTTAGATTCCTTAACATGCCAGGTTTTTTTTTTTGGAAGATCTAATATTTTTCCAGATAAAAGAATCATAAAATCAATCGCTGCACCATTGGATGTGAATCCTTCTACACCGAGGAAAAGGCTAATAAAATAACAAGAAAAATGGCTACATAACTTTGTAGCCACAAGGGGACCTAAGTCTGGGTCTCCCTGGGCCAGTCCCCAGCCCAGATAAAAATACAGGGTTGTGTCAGGAATGGCATCCCGCTTAAAAATCTCTGCCAAACCATCTGTGCAAATCAGTGAAAGCTGATACGCTGTGGCACATCCTGACGGGATCTGCTGAAAAATGAACAACATATTTCAATAAGAGATTTTTCTGCACACCCTGCTTAGAGAAGGACTCAGTCTAACCTCAAACAATACGCGCTATATATGCAAATTCTAGAAAAATGTCAAAGACAGAATTTCAGTAACCACACAGCTGTCAACAGATCCAGAAGACATGCAAAATGTTAACTGTGGTTTATTTAAAATGATTGCATGCTGGATTCAAATCACTTTTTATCTTAAGAACACTTGTTTTTGGACCTTTGCGAAACCTTAAACTGAATAACAACCGAGCAACTAAGACATGTTGAGGATGAATGGGTATCCTGAATGGTCTAAAATGATCATACAATGCTTGAAAGCAACCGAACCAGACTGATGTGAGGACTTCGGCTAAACCCTAAAACTATGACCTCTAGATGCCAAATTTTTGCACCAGCTGTTTGAAGGAGGCTTAAATAAAGATGAGAGACCAGCCATGAACGGCTGAGCTATTCAAATGAGTCAATTTAATCGTATGATACTGGAGAGACAAAAAGTAATTTAGTGGAAAGAAATATTTGCTCAAACTCAAGATTTTCTGTATAAAAGGCAACTGAGAGCAAAGTAGGGAAGAAGAGAAGCTTACTAAAATTGAGGCCTTCTCCAGAGATACCCACTTGGGGATATCATTGTTCTTTTGAAGCCGATACTTTGTATGTACAGAAGTCTCTAATTTTAGCTGTACAGCAATAGAACATAATATTATAAATATGGATGTCATACCTCCATGTGTAAAATCTTTCTGCTGCTACGATGGGGTGTCCTGTTCCAATTAAAAGTTTCAAGATGGCGTTCCAGATTTATGAAGAATAACTTTGTAATAAGGGTTGTTTCTTCCCTTATTACTGTAAATATCTTTTAAATTTAAATTATCATTGTGTAAAACTTGTATTTGCTTCCTGCCACAAAACATTCAGATGTGACAAGTACACAGAAAAATCTGAATCTGCTTTTCAAAATAACTTTTTGAATATTTTATCTAGTTTTTTTTAAGTTACTTTTTAATCATTAAAGCAAAACTTAAAACAAATTCAATGAAAATATCCAGTGAAATCCAAATTCTAAGCATGGCTACCCAGTTTATCCTCTAAAGTCAATAACTGACCGTCAAGTTTTCTGTTTCTCAGGAATAAAATTTCTCAGAAATATAAGAAAACTGAAAACAAACGGGTGGAAAATTCATCTTTTTAGTCTCTCAGAACAATTGCCTCACTTTTCATTCCATGCGGTTGAGAGCAGGACCTAAAGGCCACCAAAGCTTTTAAATGAACAATAAAGGACGTTAATATGTTTCATTATCTACTTGAGCAAAATACACACTTTTTTTCACAACTTTTGTTGTTCATCAGACGAAATTACCTCCACACTAATATTACTGAGATGTTCATTTTTGGTACTCCCTTGTGGACAATATTTCCTGCATCAACCTCATCCTGGCAAGCTGATTTGATCATCCAGGTTCATTCAGGACAAATGCATTTCTCATCAGCGAATCACTTCCACTTCCTCCCTATTCACTTCATTTTATCCTCTCAATTTAAAGTGAGTACAGCACAGAAGGAATGAAATAACAAGATAGCCAAACTAAAGCATTTTGCTCCAATGAAATGTGTTTGGATGCAGGAATGTCTTTTATTCTTAAAGGTCATTGGGTTGGACGTCTTCAGGACTCCAGCACTCTGTCCGGCCCACGCTTTATAAAACACAAAGTCACTCCAGATGGGATCCATCACTCTGAAGAGTCCGGCCTGATGAAGTTGACTTTAATCTCCTCCAGCCCTGAGAACTGTGTCCAGTTTTCACACATGCGTGCAAAGAAAGGAACATGTGCTCAGCAGATGGACACAAAGGTTGACTCGAAGTAGCTCCCTTGCGTGAGACAGAATACAAGGGGATTACAAACATCTCGTGGAGGAGGAATACAATGGAAATAAGTCAAAACACTGAAGTTAAAAGAAGATGCTCATAGAATCTGAGGATCCAGAGATGTTTCAGCGACACCTGCTGGACGACACGCACCTCTGAAAAAGTACGCACATCAGAAAACCTTCAAGAGAAGCAAATACAAAACAAAAAAGTAGAAAAAAACAACATACAAAGGAATTAGCAAATTATTCATAAGATAAAAATACAATAAATAGATTTCATGAGGAAATACATCATTATCGTAAACGTAGCGATTCATACAAAAAGTTTAAGTTATTTTGGGGAAACGCGTCATAAGTCTTTTAAAAAGAATCAGTAAAAAAAAACCTATGTAACAGAGTAGTTCTGGTTTCTTTTTTTCTGAATGTACTCATGCCATGGGATGAGTCTGATCGCACGGCGTCTCCAAATTTGGCACACACCGTGCGCAAGGCTGAAGATGTGCCCCTTTTTTTAACGCGCGGCACCGTGATCCACGGAACTGTGCGTGCAGCAGCGGAGGGGAAGGAAGGAAGGAAGGAAGGATCTTCAGCTTGAACTTTCCCTTCCCACGGGTCAGGGAGATAATCGTTCGCACCCCCCACCCCTCAGTCTCCAGCTTAACTCGCTGATCTGAGAGTAGCAGCAGCTCCCCGCTTCAATCCCCCCCTCTCTCTTCTTTTTTTTTAGCTGCGCCTCACCGTTGCGCGCACCAGACGCGCTCCCTCCACGCCAGGATGGACTTGCCTCGGTCTCTTCATCCTTGACGCCGCTGTTGTTCAGTTGGAGTTCCCCACAGAGAGAGAGAGAGAGAGAGAGGGAGAGCAGGAGCTGATCACCTTTTTTCCTCCTGCAACTGGACTTTATTCCTGCGTTGACGGCCGCGGCGCGCTCTCCTGCGGCTGCAGCTCCGAACCGGGAATGGATCTGCACCGGGTTTTTTTGCAGTTCGGGTTCGTCCTGAGTTGTGCGTGCTGCTGCGCGCTCGCTTTCGTGTTAGAGCCCTCCGGGGGAGGCAGGTCGGACGGCTTCTGCGGGCGGATCCTGCGGGCGCAGATCCAGGGGACCCGGAAGGAAGGGCACCATGAGTTCAGACTCAAGGTGGAGGGAGACCAGGAGAACTACAAGCCTGGCACCACCTACAAAGGTACAATTTTCTCACATCTGAGTTCATAAACAATAACAAATCACTGACACGCACAGCAATTTCTAATATTCTACTCCATCTTCTGCTGAAGTCTTTGATATGACCCCTAAATGTTGTAATGTGACTTTTAAGTGTGCATGTTAGTGGACACTTGGGATGCAACGTTGCTTCTTATTAGACTGACCAAAAAAAGTTTCCACCAGCTGAGGATAGTTTGATCTTCAACTGCTTTGATCTTAAGTTTATTTATGTAAAAGCAGAGAGCTCCTTTGGGAAAATGAAAAGCAAAAAATGTGGATCATCCATTATATAAAGGACAACATCTAAATTATATATGGCAGATAGTTTAGTTTGAAAACAAACAGACTTTATAAACAAGATAAAGTTTCTGGTGCGGACATCTTTCTTGTCCGTGCCTGCAAAAACATTTGCAGATAAATGACTTAGAGACATTCAAAACAAAGCAGCATAGAGGGATGAGCTGATGGTTTTGGATTTATTGCTGTAGCTGCACAAAACCCTGCAGGAGACACGCAATCAGTTTTTATTTCTTGCTTATTTTTTTGCGAAAACTCTAGAATAAAATGCAAAGGTTTTTTCTTCTTTTTTCTACAGCCTTCCATCTTTCACAGCATGCTCACAAAAAGGCAGCTACATGTTTGCCTCACCTCCATCCACTTCAGTGACCCCAATGTGTAAACGTAAAGCCTGTTTAATGCTCTGTGGAGCTGATGCACTCTCAACCTGCTTCACAGTTCTCCTCCTGGCAACCAGCCCCGCATATTTCAGAGGCTTCACTCTCATCGCGCTGAAAGAGGGCATGGAGGGCACCGCGCCTGGCGACTACATCGGACAGTTCCAGGTAAACAAGAACAGGTGTGCCAGGGAACCTCTGCACACAGAATGTGTTTGTGTATGCTGAGAAAATGCACAAATATTAGCTTATTTACATGCTTAAATGCACACAGTCGTCCTGGCTGCTTTTCAAAAGAATTTGTGGGGGTTTTCACTGCTCCCAGGATGCACTTTATATTCAGTTTGCAAAATTCTGTTTCATGTTATTTTAAGCATTTGGTTTACAGAAGAGGTTTTAGCATCTCTGAAAAGTTTTGCATTCCTTTTAACCATTTTACAGCCATTTCTGTGGCTCAGAACATTCTGCTCAGTGTCATCTGCATACATGATTACATTTGCATCACAACAAACATATATATATATATGTATATATATATATATATACATATATACATACATACATACATACATACATACATACATACATACATACCAATAGTTCTTAACCTGAATCCTGGGGTCCCTCTCATTGACTGTATATGAGAACTGGACTAAGTGACCCCCTCCCCCCTCATGTTCTAAACATGAAGTAGTTGCTGGCTCCACAAAGCTAAAGCCCCATAGACTTCTGTTTAGAAATATACACCTATTACTCATTTTATTTTTTTCAGGACGATCATTCTTGCTCTACTACTTTTGTTATAAGTTCCTTGCTAATCCTACATTTTTTTTTATTCTAGTGCAAGTTATAAACTTGTGCTATAATAGAAATATGTGGTTTCATGTCAAACGTTTTGAAATATTTGATCAGCAGATTCTCCCAAGCATGCTTTTAAATGGTACGGTATGGACTTTGAACACGATCACTTGTGATTGGCGAGAGAGGTTGCCATAGAAACATTGACTCAGGCCGATTTGAACAAATCCCTGCTTACTAAAGTCTGGCTCTAACATGGCAACGCCCTTATCGCAGAAAAATGGCGACTTTATTGACTCTGTTTTGTTGAAGCAAGAATTAAACCATTTTCTATGGGTGACTTCACTCTCCCTCGGTCCAGTTTTCATGTGCAGTCAATTGACCTTTCTTTGAACATTTTTATAAACAAAGTATCACACCGTCTACCCAAAAGGCAATGCTGCCAAACAGTTAATTACTCACGTTTTCAGGACGACCATAATTCAACAGCTTGCTATAATTTATTTTGCCCTTCTCTTGTGGATAACACGGCATCTTTGTGCGTCTCTTACAGAGCAAGCAAAGCAGACATGGGATGAGTATCACAAACATTTTCTTCAGTGGAAATATAAATTAAAAGTAATGCATAAGAACAAAGAGATAAACAGAGTTGAAGGGAGAAATGTGAAATGTTTGTTTCAGTAGTAACACATCTCCCACTGAGCAGCCGAGAACTCCTGAGGAGAGAGCCAGACTTTCTCAATTACCTTCCACTTAGTGTAAACAGGAACACACATCTGCGTTTCCACATGCTGAGTCCAAACAGACTTCTTGCAAACCAAGCGAGAAGCTGCTGTCTTGTGTGCAGCAGTTTGAGCAGAGTTTGCTGCCTGATTTCAGGCTTTTAATCATCATTCACTTCTGCTTGTTTTCCAACGTGCACACATAATGGCCGGCATTAGATCACTCTTTATTAAAAACACTGTTAGTCATGTTTGAAAAATCCATCACTGCGCACATTTCTGCAGCTCAGTTAAACATTGTGGGTTCTTTGGTTTTCCTTAACTCTTTAAGGGCTCATTGATTATCTGCAGACTGCTGTTCCCATGGTCAGAGGGCGCCTTGGGTCCTGAAGGGATAATTATGAAGGGAAAGCTCAGACGTCCTTCCATCTATCCATCCATAAACTGCTCAGGCTTGAAGCATCTGACATGATGACACAGATGTTGGATTTGACCTTAATGCTCGTCATTGTGCTCTTCAGAGAATATTATTCAACTCATCTCTCACAGCTCACCCAAAAAGTACAATCCTAAACTGGATTTTAATAAAATGAGCAGAAGCACAATAATGGTGTTAAACAGCTATGGAATAGTATTTTCCCCCTTTTGATAAAAGTAATTCAACTCTCATTTATGTAACAATGATACCTTGACTGAATACACAAAAAAAGATGTTTTATTTGGTGAACTCATTAAAAAAAACGGTTTTGTTACAAACCATGACTGAGACCATGACAGTTGGTCATTTTTTCTTTTGACACTTATGCCTAATTTCTGACAGGTCTGAACACCTGGATTTATTTCCAGCGATGTAAAAAAAGCCATTTATGCTTTTCCTTTAAGTAGATGCTACATTTAGGTAATTTTAGAGCCACATATTTGCGACAACAGGCATGAGGGTTTTTTAGGAACACGGGTGTAACAAAGTCAATGTTTCAATCTCAAAGGGTTACAAAGACATTTCTGCAGCTTTTCAGCACCAGACAACCACAAAGAGAGACAATAAAACTTGAAATAGTAGAGTGTCTTCCCAAGGTTTATAAATGGACAAAAATGACTACAAGAACACAGAGAGGACTCATCTTGGAGGGCGTAAAAGAAGCAGAACAACATGGAAAGAACTTATCAGACTTAACAAGATTTATCAGAAAGAGACTTCAAAAAATAAATAAAGCTCAATGAGAAAAACATTGGAACAAAAACTCAAAAATTTAATCTGCTGTTTGAAAAAAACAGACTTAAAAGTCTTCTAGTCATCTAGTCTTCTATGCAGTTTAGAAAAACCTTCAGTTTGTCTAAATTTAAACATTTCTTTACAAATGGGAACCGTTTTTTTTTTCTCCAGCAATGAAACCTTGAGGAACGAAAAGTGTTGATATGGACTTATTGACTTATATTTTAAAGAAGCCATTTGGTTTGTTTTAACCATGCAAAAGATAAAGCTGATGTTGAGGGGCAAACCGAAGCGTTAAAAAAATGAATCAAGCTGAGGAGTTAAAACAGGGTGTTGACAGCAGGAAAGCTGATGGAGCACAAACTATGAATTTATTCTTCATTTCCCTGCAGCTGAAGTGCTGTTACATCATCTGTGTATCACTAAACACGGAGCCAAACTGCTTTTCAATGCAAAGTACATTACTCTCCTCATATATTTCAGCATTACCTTGTTTAACTGGGGACAACCACAAATATCAGACTCCAGTCTGAATGCACCGTCCAGCTAACATCCGTGTTCCTGTAAAAATAAACATTTTAGCTTTGACTGATTCAGCAAGGCCAAGCAGAGGCCCCTTTATTTCTATAGCACGATTCAGTGACAAGGCCATAAGCAGTGCCTTACATGAAACATAAAACTGGAACAGAACAATCATGAATTATTTGGAAATAATTAGATTATAATAATTGTAATTAATTTTGCTTGGTTTGATGTTTCTTGTTTTTTTTTTAGTTGCGCCTTGAGACAAGCTCGGCTGTAAATTAGGTCTTTATAAATAAACTGAGCTGTGTTGAATATGCAATAAAAAGTATATCACCGGCCTATAATTTAGCATGCAGTAAGAAACGGACAAAAGACAATGAAAGGCTCCGTTATTAGGGTTAACCATTCAAATGCAAGAACATAGAACTGAAATGAGCAGGTCAAAGTTTGTTGGCAGAAAAAAGAGCGACGGATCGGAGAACTCACAAATTCATGGTGTTGAAAAGAACTGAACGGATTGATTTTCATAAGCGACTCAGACACATCAGGCCTGTACTTTTATTCATCATTTCAGACGAATCGATTTAAAACAGACACTCTTACAGGCACCCACTCCAATGAAAATGGTGTTTTTGCCATTTTTTAACATGTTCTTGTAGCATTTTTTTCATGATAGAGGAGATGTATAAAATAATTTAAGATTAAAATTTTGTTTCTGAGTATTTTTTTTATTCAAACCGTAATGGATCAGAAGCAGATAAAAAGCTGCAGTTTTGAAAAGCTCTGGTTTGTGACGCAGTAACTGCCATGAGCGGGCCAAAGCCTTCCTGCTCCACTCCAATTCTGATGCATCCACCTGCAGACAAATAGATCCACTAGCCTCTTCATTTTTTTTGTCTGACCAAAACAGTACAGCTGGACAGCTCCGATATTGTTCACCATTTTTGTTGTTACGCTAATGTTAGCTTGGGCTCGTGAGGGGCTATATGCTAGCTGGAGAGCGTAAACAAAAGAATGATGGGATGTCATTGTAGGGTTACTTCCGCGCACACAATTCAGAGGCAAATTTCGAAAGGGGACCTATCGCTCTGCAGAAAATGTGTTTAAGTAGAGCCATGCGATATGGAAAAAAAAATACAAATGAGAGAATATATTTAACAAAAACAATTTTATTTTTTAACATCTCCTTTGGAAATATGCTCAAACACAGTTAAACTAAATACAAGTTGTAAACATGTTTGTAGATCAATGCAGCAGATGTTTTGTGAGGTACCACTAGCTTAAGCATCTCAAAAAGAGAAACACTTCTCTCACTTTACAGAATGCCTGTTTCAGGTGCTGAAACAAATTCATCGTACTTCCACTTTTGACAGCTACGACCTTCAAGCAGATTTTTCTGCGTGTGGTTTGATGCTCCAAGTTTGAAGTTTTTTCAGCTCAACACCGGCTGTGTAATGTTAGATGTTGTTGATAAAGTTACTTTCAAAGTGGATTCACGTCTGTTATTGTAGTGAGAAAATACAGTCTTTATGAATGTCCCATGAATTAAGTTTGTTGTATTTATCCGCCACGTCTTAAAGTCTGCTCCGTGGAAATATTCTCTGACTTTGAACCAGTTTGTGGTCACAAATTGGCGACAAACGGCGCAACTCGTTAGCATAGCATTGATTGTAGCATGATAGCATCAGTATCTAACAACAGCACTGTCTCTTTTTTTGTTTTATTAAACTCTGTTGCTGCTGTGAGTCCAGCTGGCTCCAAAGAAGCTCCTCTTTGCTTGCTGCAGTTTTCAAGTCTGCTCGTTGCAAGAGACAGATGAGCGGCTCCAAACAACAGAAGCCCAAGAAAGCAGTGCGCTCGGGCAATAAAATCTCGATTTTCGGAAAAATAAATCATCTAAAACAAAAAAGCCGAATTAATCAATTATATCAATATATCGCCCAGCTTTATGTTTGAGCAACCCATGCTGTATTAATCTGTTCTGTTTCTTTTTAAACCTTGACAATCCACAGACAGATTTGTACATTGCAAAAAAGGAATTCTACGGAAGTCAAAAGACCTTTTTTTTTTTTAAGAAAAATGTCTTATTTTCTGTTTTGCATAAAAATAATCCTACGAAGAAAGATTTTCAATAACAAAACAATCTTGGGCCAAATCACAATTCTTCCTCTACCCCTCCAATTGTAGGGGCATTTGAACCTGTAGTGGTATCCGAAAATGTTTTCTAAAAGGGAAGGTGTAGGGACTTAGGACTGTGTATCCCTCTGCCGGGGCGGTGATCTGCCTTGCGCTGTGCCGTGGAGGAGAAACGCATTTCTTCCCGTGGGTGTGCTTCGACGCACAGAAGTTTAATTAAATGTAATGTAATGTAATGACTTTTTTTAAAGTTATAAAAGCGGTGTAAAGACTATTGATGACGTCATCAAGGTTTAGTAAAGTTCAAAGTTGAAGACACTATTTATTTGTTTATCTCTGTCCGCTTGGAGGCTGAATGTAGGGGTCGGGAGAAGCCATAGGCGTATGGGAGGAATTCAGCTTGGGCCTTAGTTTAGGAAACCATAGAATTTGCGTTAAGGTCATTTGTTTTACACCTTTGGCAGATTTGTTTGGTTGGTTAAAAGGAAAAAAACATTTTTGCAATGTTTGTCTTTTTTCTCGGGGGCCTGTTTTTGCAGATGTTCTTTGTTTACAGCTGAGGGTTTAACCATTTTTTTTTCATTCCTTTTGTAGTCAAAAACCCTTTTTTTCTGTAATTCTAATGTTTAGAATTATTCTCATTTCTGTGCTCCATTTTGGCAGCTGATCAGTCTTCTAATGCATGGCTGGTTGATCAGCTGCACTGATGCCGGATCATTTGCTAATTTAGAGTGCTTTCACAGTGGCTCATTTGGTCCACACCAGTTTGTTTCTGGCTTGGTTTCGTTGTTGTTCCTCATTTGTGATTGTGGCAGTGAAAGTAATAGCAGCGTCTGTGGACTAGTGAGACCTGAATGGGACCTTTTTTTTTTTTTCTTTTTGGTGATGCTACTGGAAGATTGTCGTCATTATCTTTTAAAGGGCTATGCAGATGCTCAGAATGACTTCTTGATAGGTTCTTGTAATATTTCTTAGTTGTAGTGCCAAAAATTGTTGTTGCAAAAGTGATTTATATCTTTATTAAAAAAAAAAAAAACGTTTATCATTGGTGTTGCAGATCTTCTCAGTATAGTGCACTGTGGGTAAGGAATGGATTTGAATAATGGATGAATACAATCCATTCATTGGTTTTCCTCTGAATTAATTTATTGCGCTTCTTTTTTTAAACCATAGATAGATAGATAGATAGATAGATAGATAGATAGATAGATCTTGTTTTTGTCACTGTCACAGGTACAATAAAAATTAAAAGTGCTTCCAAAACAGCTTTTAAGTTAGTTTTAAACTTTATAGTTTGTCATTTGATTAATTGGACCTTTGTCCTATTTACTAGTTGTGTTAAAAGCAAAAAAAAAAAAAAAAAATCTACTGGATGAAAGTTTGAAAGATAAATTGATATTTGATTTTATAATTTTAGATTGCTATTAAAATTGTAAATCTAATTACATTTTAAACTTGAGAATCATAATCAACTGGATTGAGTGTTATGGCAGTCGATTTGCTTCTTATATTTTAATGACATTTAATGTCCTAATCAGGATCAGTTTGAGAGTAAAGCATGTCTTATTAAGGCTAAAATCTAGCATATTTACATATGCATACATACATATCATAATCTGGCATAATTATGAATATAATTCAAGATGTTTCAAAAGGGCTTTTGAGGAACATTAAAGTCATAAAAGGTCATGAAATAGATTTAGTAAAAAGTAAGACTGTATACTTGCATGTTTTGTTCATCTAGAACCTAACGAGGGGAGAAAACGTACATTACCTCTAACAACCTGACATTTAGATATGTATCTAGTCACAGACATATGTAGACCTAAAAACTACAGAAACATTTCTTTTTGCTGGTTGGGATAGAATCCTCTCAAAACCCACTGAACAGAAAGGGTAGACTGGCTGGAGCAGGAAAATGTGACCTTGCTTTGACAGTTTGAAGCAAATGTGACCACACCAAAGAACATGACTGCAGGCCGAAGCAGCCGTCAGTGCAAGTTGCACTCACTGATTCATGAAAAACTCAGTTTTTATTAAAAAAGTGAAAAACCAAACATTGAAAGAGAATATTTACAATTTAAATCAAATTTTTACAATTTCTGATCACAAGATAACAAGTGATTTGGATCTTGAATCATTTTCTTTTGTGCAAAAGTACTTGGAAATGTATTCATTCATTCATTTATTCTTGGTTTAGTTTGCCATTTGTTTTATTTGCATTATATACAGTGTAAACAAACAACCAATAAAAAAAAGAAAGAATAGGCAGAAGCATTTGAAGCTTATTGGATGCATTTCCTTCAAATTCCTCCATGTCCATGCTGATCAGTTTAACAAACCCAAATGATACAATCAATATAAAAAAACAAAACAACAATCCTTTACAAAGAGATACCAGTAAATCAAATCCTTTTACATGTGTTTGAGAATCCTTTATACATTTACGTTTGAGGCTTTTTCTGAACTACAAAAAAGAAGTGAATGTAAATCATCACTCAATTCATTCAATAACTTCACACCACGAACTGAAACACATCTTGCCTGTACATTGGTTCAAACTTTAACCTGTTCAAAGTAATAAAGTCCTCTTAAATTATACTGACCAACTCTTAAAGTAAATATTCTCAAGATATTTTTTGGAACTAAATTATGTTTAACTTTATAAAAAATGTAATGTAATAAACACCTTTATATAAAGTAAACAATGTCCTTTAATTTTTAACTGTTAGTTAAACTTAATAAGGAATTTGTTGGCTCACAATACTTTGCTCTATTAACTATTCTAATAAATACAATGTATTTGTTCTAATTTAACCAAGGATTCAATATTTGTTTTTCCTGCATTTGCACTTTTTGTTGATTAAGATCTAGAAACCTTGCGATTTATAGAATTTATGAGATTTCCAAGACAGTTTATCCTCAATTAGGTTTAAGCATGTATGTCTCACATTTTCTTTACTTTGAGTCATGCAAAACATTTTGAGATCCAAAAAAGCTATTTGGCTCAAATGAATTGAAATACTGCTTAAAGACCCATTCCAATAAAAAATAGGGTTTTGGGTATTTCTAACATGTTCTTGTAGCGATTTTCTCATGATGGAGGACATATATAAAATAATTTAAGATTAAAACAGCTTTTTCTTTATTCAAATCATCATGGATCAGGAGCAGAAGAAAACAGTTTAAAAAAGTTCAGGTTTGGGATGCAGCAACCACCATGGGCGGGCCAAGGTCTCCCTGCTCCGCTCCATTTCTGAAGCATCCACTTGGAGACAAATAGCTCCAACGTCAATTTTCCTTGTCTGAACTGCCATCTGGCTCAAAACTGCATGGCTGGATAGATCCGACATTGCTCCCAATTTTGCTGCTACTCTACTGCTAGCTTGGGATTGTGAGGGGCTCTAAGCTAACGAGAGAGTGTAAACAAAGGAATACTGGGATATCATTGTAGGGTAACAGTCCCACCCACAATCAAGAGCTGAATTTCAGATGAGCTGCACAAAATATAATTGATTTTAGCAAACAACTGCATAATCATAATTAAAAAAAAAAAAATTAAGATATATGTATATAGTTGGAGTGGGACTTTTTGAAAGTACTGAATGCATCAGAAGTTTCCTGTGAATCTGGTTGAGCCTGATGTATGTTGTGTTTTTAAAGACACATTTTCTTTTTCTTGCTCTGTTCCAGTCTAAGCAGTGTAATCCTTGGCTGTGTTCTAACTCAGTCGTTTTCCAAATGTCGACACAAACGCAGAACAACCAGCATTTGCAGGATAAACCCATAAAAGAAGAGAAATGAGGCGCCAATTAAAAACCCAGAACATGAGAATGAAAGAAGTCATTGTAATTATGCTCTTGAATGCAAATATAATCTTTCAAGAATTGGAAACATGACTTGTTTGAGCTTTTCGGTTGAATGAAAATGTTTTTTTAAATGACATTTTCACTGAAACAGCATGAAAATAACGGAAAACTCATTGTGTTAAAGCTAGAGAACATTTCAGTGTGTGGACCTTGGTTCTGTTGATATACTTTTTGAAAAAACTCAGAGTCCGTGGAGGTCAGCTGGGGAGAGCTGTGGCGCAGGGAGCTCGCTTTTGGATTTAACAGTTCAAACCTCTGCATTCTTCTCTGTGAAAAGCTGGTCGACTGAGCCCCAGCTGAGGGTAGAGAGAAGCAGTGAGCAGAAACTGGAACAGTCTGAGCTCAGCCTGAACACAATCAAAGCTGACAATCTGGCTTTGCAATCTGTTTAATACAACTTCACCGGATTTATGAATCTCTTTAATTGACAGATGTAATTTCCACTTTTACCCACGGAAGGAATCGAATTCAAGCTTCTGGGGAGAAACTCATTTCAAAATCCTCTCAAGTGTGGAAAGAATATTCTGAAAAATTCTGCAAAGCCAAGGCGGGCACTTGTAGTATCCATTATTGTCTAATAAGCACAGTGCGCTGTCTCAATAAAACATTTACTCTGATTCATTTAGGCAAAGAAATGTCTTTTCCAATGACTCCGTTTACTAAAACAGCCATCCTTTGTGGTTCAGTTTAAAATAAAAGATGCCGCATGACAATGAGTCAAGCGTTTTATCTAAATGACCTCAATCCATCAGTCCCAGCTTCCCTTCCCTTTTGTTTAATAGTAGTGATGTAGAATTAAGTTTGCACAATATATTCGATTTTTTCTAAAAATCTGACGCAGATTGTTGCGGCCTGGACTTCTTAAAAGCTCTGATTTGTCCGAACTGTGAGCGTGCAAGTTTGCGAGAAGACCCCACCGAGCTTCCTCTTTGGAAATGACTCCTTGCTAAACGTGTGTGTTTTTCCCAGCCCTCCTTGCATTACTGCGGGACATGGGTCATATTTATCTAGGCCAGCTCTGTGTTATTGCGCAGGGAGACAAATGGAGCTTGTTTGGATAAGGGAGGCGATGAGCAGACATGAGATATGATCTTTTGTTCGGAGCTTGGAGTTTGGCGGGGGATAAACAAACCCTATTGGGAGGAAGTACCACAACTAAGGCATGGTTTTCTGAGGCAAAACAGGCAATCACAAAATCCAAGTGGAGCTCCAATGGCTCAAAGAAAAGAGGCAAGTGGAATGAGAAGAAGACTTGATAAGCAGCACAAAGTAATAATCCTAAAGTAATTATTGTTTGCTTAAGTTACCAAAGTCTGAGCCTGAGCCTCATCCTGATCTTGTTCTAGATAAAGCAACTTTTTCTGATAGAAAATGCTTCCACAGCTCTGGCCTATGGAGAGTTAAGAACACTGTAAAATGCAAAAGGTACCTGGTTCGGTGTTTGTTCAAAACTCTCAGAAATATTGTAAATTGATCTTTTTTTTGTTTCCTTAATGTGAGCAAAATTTGAAGCCACGCCCAGATTTAGCCCAGGCTTCTTTTTGATGACATCACATTTCATCCTGGCTGGCTTTTAATTAGTCTGCTGTTTAGAAGTGGAACCATTGACTGTGTATGAGAAGTTGATAGAGTGAGTGTGATGTCACGTTATTTCTGACTCAAAAAAGTAAAATGAAGTCAATTTAGTTGCCATTTTTTTTGCAAAATGAATGTCGCCATGTTGGAGCCAGCAATTATCGTTAAGCAGCAATTGCTCAGTTGGTCTGTTTCAGCGTTTCCATGACAACCACTCTAGCCGATCAGGAGTGTGCTTGTTGAAAGGTCACATCCCTTACAAACAATATACAAATCTGCATCAATCTTCTGCTGCAGAATCTTCTGTTAATCAAACTTTTCAAATTCAACTTTTCTATAAAATACACTTTTCATCCAGCAGCAACACAAAGTGCTTTACAGGCTTAAAACAATTTAAAATAAAATTATAATATAATATTTGCACCTAACAAAATGAGACGGGTAAATAAAAATAAAAATAAGTCAATAGAATAGAAACCAATATGGAAACTTGGCTTTATGCTGTTGTGAGGAAGTGATGTTTAAGGGAACTTTCCGCTCCAGAGACTGACCAAGCATGATCACAGCGGACGTCACCATGGGATCGTGGGGATCCCCCTGAGGACAACACTGGAGTTAAAACAGAATCCTAAAAAGTGTAAGGATTCTGTGGTTTAATTTGGTTTCTAAGTTGTTTTTGGTCCTGTTCCGAGTCGTTCACACCGGTTTAGGGTTCGTCACGATCCACCGCTGTGTTCATGTCAGTAAACTGCCCTCAGTCTATTTAAGTGACTGGTTTTAAATTATCACATCAGCTGTTCTGCTTTGTCACCTGTTTGTTTTGCTACGGGTTTTACTATGTTTATAAAGATTGCAGATCACGAGCAAAAAAAGAAAAAAAACAATGTAACTCAGTGACTCGCTACAAACAATCACAGATAAAAAACATGATTGACAATAATTAACATAATTTTTTGGAATAGTATTAACAAAGCAGACAGACTTAAGGTGGATAGTAGAAGTTTTGCAGCTCATTTTCATCATTCTCCTCTGGTTCGTTGCTCCGAGACGTGGCAGGGTTTGGAGCACACACTGCTCCAAATTCATAGTTGAATTTTCGTTGTTTGCTTTTTTTTTGGTGCTCGCATCTTTATGCGCCACGTAGCAGCGTGGAGGTTTTAGGGAAAAAGTTACAATTAAAACACAACGAGACTAATTTTTGACATCGGTCAGTGGCTGCCCGGGCACATTTGGAGGTCGCGCGGTGGCAGTCTAGTGTCAATTTCAGACTGCCACTCCCCTTGCAGTTCAGTTGTTAGAAATTGTACGGTTGCAGCGCCAGCACTAGATGAAGGCTGTTGACACCAGACACCAATGTGGCATTCCCGGCCATCGTAGGTCCAAATTGGGAGACAGCATTGGTCCTGGACAAAACTTGTCATGGTGTTGGTGTACCACCAGTGTGACTGCAAGACCTGCATCTTGACGAATTGCAGTTGATGTTGAGAAGAATACTAAGACGCATGTCTAAAAAGGTGTAAATTTGTAAATTGACAAGATTATAATTTTTTACCCCCGGGCTACCAGGTTGCTGGTGGTTAGTGACACTTGAAATGAATGGCAACATTGTCTCCAGACATTTACACATTGACCTAAAGGAGCTGCTGCCAGCCGGCTGCCACTGCCCAGTTGTGGCCCGATTTCGCAATGATGCCATCCCCTCCTTACTGACTGACGCCTGACAACCCAGCCTGACTGCTGTCATCTGCAGTCATGACCACGCCAATGATTTTTCAAATAAATACAGTGGCGGCATGAAATCTTGAAGATTCTGCCAATGCCTCCTCGTTGCGCGGTGGCTGTTGCACTTTTAACTGTAGCATGAGATGTCTTCCTAAAAAGATAAAATCAAGTCCAGTTGACTCCTTTTTTACCAATCATTTCCATTAGTTTATTGCAAAATATAGCTTAATAAAGCTTTATAAGCTGCAGCAAAAAAAAGAGTGGAAAATGATCCAAATTAAGATAAAAAGCAAACAGTCATCTTCAAAAGATAACTGCAAACTTCTTTCGTTTTTGTAGACACAAACAAGATTGAAGATCGATTGAATTTGACAGCTTTGACAAAATCATTGCCTTTTAAAGCTTCTCGCAAACCATTAAAGCTAAAAGGAGCTTTTGGCTCCATCGAACTGTGCACTTCATCTTTTTCAGCCTTGTTTTATTTATATAAAACGCCAAAAGCCACAGAATTGCAGCCATTTGTTGGGAAATAGGGCTTTATTCTCTTTGGACTTGGCTGCTTTGTTGGGTGGCTTCGACACAAAACGTAATATGATGCAATACTGGAGATAGCCTTAAGATCTCAGAGGCTTGCGCAGTAATAGCTTAGCTTTGATTGATGGAAAGCTCAAGGCAAAATGTCAGAGCCTCCGGGGTCTTCAGCGAGACAAGAAAACTCGGTTACTGTCTGGAATAAGCTCATTGTCAAGTGTGGATGTGACATTTCAATCTGTCTTCTGTCTGCCTTTTTTTTTCTTTTTTACATTATTTTCTTTTCTGGTGTCTGGACGCAGGTCTGCAGCTGCGCATCGGCAGAAGAACGCCGCCCGCCCTCCACTATCAGCCTCACTATCGGGCGTCTCTGGTGGAGTTTGTGAGCTTGTCATCTGCTCTTTGTGTGAGCAGAGCTCTGCGTTTGTCAGTGTGCAGGCGATGTCAAGCACCTGTGTTCACCGTCTGCAGAAACCGCGGGCTCCTCAACACGTTGGCGAAAACAAACGCTCCTTTGCCAATCTTCTTCAATCCTCTTGTTGCTCCTCACTCCTTCTCTTTCCAGAAGTTTGCCATTTGGTTTTCTCATTTGAATGTAAAAGTGCGTAAGTTTTCAAAAAGCTTGTTTGATAGATTTTTGCCTCAGTGTGAGCTGCATGCAAACACTTTTTTACAGAGGTGACCTGGAAGACAGATTGTGTCATGAAAAATGTTTACTCTCTCCAGCCACTATTCACTTTTTGTTCCTGTCTCATAGTTTAGACATTTTTCTATCAAGTGGAGAGTCACTGTTAGGTGTGAGGCTTTTTTTTGTTGCTTTAAGATGCTGATATATAATTTTCCAACTCAAGTAAAGCTAGTGTTGACATAAATGTTACCTGAACCTGTAAATGCTGCTGTAAGGTGGTTATTTCTACCATGCAAACACCACACTGGAGAGACAGCAGGTTGTGTTGACGTCGGGTTGAAAATGTGACAAATAGCCGTCAATGCAGCAAAAAGAACTTGTAGAAGACATGGAGAAACTGATGTAATGCTAGCGAGTCAAATTATTAAGGTTTGGCTCCCCAGCATGCCTGCTGTTTTCAAAATAACATTGCACACTTTTTTATTTTACAAATTGTCCTGTGCAGCGGCTGAACAAACAGGCGGAAGCTGAGAGCCTCTGGTTCTGAACAGACTTGTTTTATACAATTAAAGTTCTGGGATAAACTCTTCGGGAAAACTGGATGCATATCTGTACAAACCTCTTTAGTTTTTAAAAGTAGAAATTGTGAATTTTCTTCTAAGTCCAGTAGACTTAACTTCAAGATGTCACCTGGATGAATAAGAACCGTCACCATCTGAAAGTTATCAAAAAAATGTATCTGTTTTGTTGTGTTCTACTGTGGAGAAAAAAATAGTGAAAAAAAGGTGAAGAGGGAAGGTGGTGGAGGGAACAGAGTACAAAAAGCAGACAACACAAAGAAAGAAAACATCAAAATAGAAAACAAAAGTTGCTTGAGGCTTTATCTTAATGAAGAGAAAGATTGAACCCTGGACCCCCCAACACAAAGACTACAGTGGGCAGCTGCAGGCAGTGGAGGCAGCCAGGGTCCCTTGGACCCACTATGGAGAAAGAGCCCGGGCAACCTGATACCAGCCATCCAGAAAAAAAAAAAATCCCACAGTGGAGCCCCCCGGCACCAGAGAGAAAGGGCATAGGAGTACAGAGAGCCTGAGCTTCAGTCTGAACGTGACTGAGCACCTGGGCTGTCTGGGTTTCATTTCAAGGTTTTGCAAATGGCCGAAGACTCCACCCTCCTCGGATGTAAGACTCAACTCTGTCTGAGAGTCCTATAGGCATCACTCCACCCCCTTATGCCTTGGTCACATGCACACTAAAGGAGCGCACTTTTCACTTGGACAGCACTAATGGGCTCAGGTATGGGAGGGATTAAAGAAAGAAAAATACCTACGACGTCTACTTCCCCTTGCGTGTTGCTTAAAACTTCCCTACAACGTGTCGCCTGCAGCATGTCCAGAGGAAAAAATGTGCATGATCATGTTCATTTTACGGGTTCACCGGGTTGTCTACGATCATGACATTTCCTGAAGGCCTCCTGCATGCTCTGTACAGATTTGCCCTTTTTTTTTTCCCCTCACACAGCCCATATCCACCTGTATGGGCAGTTGTGACTAAGGTGTTAGCAGTGTTGGAGTTCCCTGCACAGCTGAACTTGGCTGGGGAAAAGTTCAGCTCGAGGCAGAGGCTTGTGGAGGGCTTTGGTGCCCCACCAAGGAGACAGTTGTCCCCCAATGGTATTGTACAAGTGGCGTTTGATGGACGCTTGTTAAGGGGGAGAATGATTGTGTCGTTTGCTGACAACTAGAAACTGAGTTTACTCAGTGGTCCAATATGTGGGCCTTGAACTTGTTCTGTCCTTAATTTGAAGCAATCAACCAACTATCTTCTGTTTTTAAACCTGTCATTTGTGATGCCTTCAGTTTAATCGTAAGCTTCAATGACAAAAGTAGCCAAGTCAGCACAAACACAGGTTAAGACGACTTCCAAAAACAGAAACAGATTTTGTGATGTTTTTCATCTTTATAATCTCCAAACAGGAGTTTTGTATCTGGGATCTCTGTCATTGTTTTTGTTGTGGCGAGACGGCGCAGAAACTCGAGCTGCAAGGTCAGGTCCATCGGTGCTCTTGGATCTGTGTTGAGTCTGTAAAGGTCGTTTTGTCCTTCGGTTCACACAAACGGGTCTTGTGTGGATAAATAAATAATATTTGATGTCAGAACATTTTCAATAATCTGTTATTTTAATTCTACGCGCTTGTAGTTTAACTACAAAAAAATATAAATAATAAGTTGTCATTTTCTTAACTCATTGCAG
Source organism: Adrianichthys oophorus (assembly GCA_036245035.1). Classification (NCBI taxonomy): domain Eukaryota; kingdom Metazoa; phylum Chordata; class Actinopteri; order Beloniformes; family Adrianichthyidae; genus Adrianichthys; species Adrianichthys oophorus. Next base: position 34,252,679 of record BSAI01000030.1, read on the forward strand.
AATTTTACTAATTTAAGTATTGGAAACCAAAAAACTTAAAACACTATTAAAACGGAACATTTATAATAGCAGAAAAAAACACTTTCTCAACATTTTTGTTGGGAAAGGAGTTGGGAAAGTTTCGCTTTCTTTCCTGGTGCTCTTGTTTTGTGTGTGTGTGTGTGTTGTGAGTCTTTCAGTTATTTCTCCCATCTTTGCATTTTTCTGGAAGGTGAAAGTTTGTTCTTGGGATTTCTGTGAAAACTGGCAAATACTTGAAAGTGTAAAAAGCTTAGAACCTTTGCTCAAATGCTACAAAACCTGAACCTATCATTTATTCATTTACTTGAGCCGGTCTTTTTTACAGGCCAGTTTTTTGTGTGGCCAAAGTCTAATTCCATTTTTGTCTCAAAATAGGTTTTCTAAGGGTTCGTATCAAAAACTTTGAATCATTTAAGATAAAAATTCAAACTATGATGATATCAATTACTTGACTTTTTACACGTTTGATGCCATGTGCAAATATAAAGAAAATAAAACATATTTTTTCAGTCTTTTAACTATGACCAATGGTTCTAGGATTCCAAAGTGACAAGTGGAGCTGTCTTTCAGCTTTCGTTTCCCTGAAACTCTGCCATTTTTTCCTTCCTGTTTTTTTTTCTCATCAAATCCTTAAAGATCCACCTGGTTCTTCAACATCTGCTGTGTTTCCATGGTATCTTTTTATGGACGTTTGCTTGTCTTTCAGGCAAAACTTTTAAAAAACGAAATCAAGCTTTTCTGATAATTGTCTGCACACCTGTAGTTATGTAGGGATGCAGGTGTGTGTCAAGTTATTTTTGTCCTCTCCTTTGCTTCCAGATCGTCGATAAAGACGACACCCAGTTCATGACCAACTGTCCTCCCGCTGTGACGGAGAGCACACCTCGCAGGCGCACAAGAATACAGGTCTTCTGGACAGCGCCACCCTCTGGTTCTGGCTGTGTTATACTCAAGTGAGTTTCTCTTTTAGCAGAAATGCACAGTTTTTGCTGCTGCAGAAAGAAGGCTTTCGATTAGAACACGCATTCATACTTTAGAGGAGTAAAGCTACGTTCACACCGCCCGCAGTGACCACTTTCAATAAGAGGTTTTTTATGTATTTATACATTTTTGCCAACAGGCCAGAACCCATTAATAGGTAAGAAAATGGGTGTAAATGTGCGTTTCAGGCCTCCGCACTCAAAACTCTCCCATTCATGCATTGCCACGGAAGTTTCTATGGCCGTTTTCGGGCAGTTGAACGCGCATTGCAAGTTAAACCAGAACAGGGACTTAGATTTTTGGACGGATGGAATATAGAATATGAAAGATAAGCAGAACTATAAAGAATTTAATGTCTGCAGGATCACTCCAAGAAAACATAGATGCAGTGATGATGTAAATGATATGATAGATGATATACAGCCAACAAGAACATTGTGTTTCTGCGCTTTAAATGGTCCAATGGTGAATACTCTATTCTGATTGGCTGCTGGGTGTGGATGCAGCAATCTAAACCTAAAAAATAGCAAGAATAAAGTATTAAAAATTGATGTAATGTTTATTTCTGTTGTAAGTGACCATGTTATAAGCGGGAATGTGCGCTGACACACGCTGCGGGAGCCTGAATTGGCAGAAGACAGTTGCTTTGTATAGTGTAATGAAATTGCGTTAATAAAAATTCAAACTTTTTTTTTATTTTATTTTTTATTAATCGCGTGTGTTAGTGTATTAACGTTGACAGCCTTACCAAAAAAAAGATAATCATAAAATGAAACATCAGTTTTGAAAAAATCTCTAAAAGAAAGTTCGTCAATCTGTGTTTTCTTTACCTTTCGGAGGTCTTTTCTTTTAGCTGACCTTTATTTTTTTCTATTTTGTTTTAACTCTTCCAAATAACCCAGCATGCATTTGTCCTGGTGTTGATGGAAATGCAGTATCTCACCCTTACCTCCATGAATTCCCACAGCTGTTGTCTTAAATTGATGTGTCTGCTGTATGACAGATGGCATCCCCCCTGTTTTGCTAGTTCAATAAATCCAAGCCTGTGTTGTGGAACACCTGCTGTGCAAATTCACTCTATAACGCTGTCGGCTCCGTCTGCCAGCAGACATTCGGTACCAGCATGCATGTACACCTCTGCCATTATTAGTGCTCATCCCTTTATTCCTGGATCTTATTCTATTGGAGAAAACCACAGAACGGCAATAAGAGGTAAACTGCTGATGAGAAGATGACTGGAAGCATGCTTGTGCCACTTTTCAGACAGTTTTTCTCCAACTTTTCAGAACCATACTTGAATAATTTGAAACACTTAAAAAATGGGAATGCTTTGGCTCTTGAGAACAGTGTGGGAGTTATTGTAAAATATACAGCAGGCTGATCTTTTTCCTTTATTAATTAAAACTTCCTTTTACTACATATACAAGGGGAGGAAAGCCAAACCAACTTAACTCTTAAAAAAAACGATTTTCTTCCAAGGATAAGATAAGATCAGCCGTTTGTTTGTTCTTCTAAAAGAACCGCAGACAGGAAGGATCAGGAAACTTCTTATGTTCAGAATTACAGCTGAACTCTAAAATGAGAGAAGAGTTGCTATTAGGCCAGACTGGATAAAACATCTCAGTGGTTGCCACAGAAAGACCTAAAGTGTAAAATTAAAGCAGCAAGTGGCGTTGTGTGGCCTGCAGGCGCCACTCGCTCTCGTCGCCCCCTTTGACCCTCACTGGCTGAGCAACTGGTTTACACCCTTCACTCTTCCCCTCTGGCCCTCCCAGCCTGGTTAGAGCTGCACAAGATCATGAAAAAAAAAACTTTTAAACCTTTTTTTTTAAATGGCGGCTTTTCTTTTGGTTTTATCTCCATATCAACCATTTTATGTTTTGGTCATCTGAGGGTGACAAACAGTTCTATGCAAATTTTGGAAGAACCGGCAAAAGTAAACTTTTGTATTTCCTTGGCAACTGAGATTTTTTTGTTAACCACATCCACAATCTTAATATAGTCATGTATGTGATATCATTTCATTCAAATTGAGCCAGTGATTCATGTGGTTTATTTTCACTATAGTCCTTAAAGAAATGTGTAAGCAACAGGGGAACACTACTTTTGTGAGCTTGTTTTTCAAAAATTTTTTTCCCCAAGTAGCTTCCCAATGATGCTGACAAAATGGCCACCAAACTGTAGGTTTTTTTTATTTCTTTTAAACTTTATTTGCAGAATGTCAATCATTACTAGAAAAAGAACAACTAAAAGAGAAACATACCACACCAGGGGGATTGTAATTACGATTACATAAGATGTTACATTCTACAAAGGCATCACAGGATAGTTATAGTTATAAACATAATTAAACACTCGCATGCATTGAATAGTTTTCCTACAACAACTTCTTAAAGACAACATTCATTCAAAAAACATTAAAGTAACTCATACATGCTTCTTCTTCCTCCAATCAAACCGCATGCAGTGGAAGCTGGTGCCTGTTCAAAAAAGATTTCATATTAAAGACGTTGATCTGGAAAATCTAAACGAAGATGGTAAAGTAAGGTTACTAATGCAGAAAAACTCACCATATTCTCTAAACAGGCAGATCAACTGGTTGTATGAGTCTTCTGTAGTGTAACAGGAATTTTTGATATCATGACAGCAATTATGCCTCACAGTAAGTTGCAGAATTAAATGTACAGTCACAGCAAAAACTTTAAAGTCCATGGTGTTAAAGAAACAATAAAAGGCATCTTTGTTGTGCCAGAGAGCAGAAATCAACAGATGATTGCGGCATTGGTCCTGTTGTATAATGACACTAAAAACACAGACTTGTTGCTTTTAGCGAGGAACTAAATTTGATTTTTTTTAGGGTAAAACTGTGTCTTTTCCAAGAGAAAACTAAACATAACCCAAAGACAGAATTTTAGATGATCATTTCACAGCCAGCAAAATCGAAGTTTGGTATTGACCAAACTCAACAAAACTGTAGATGTATGGCTCTAAAAACCAGACAAACGTAGCGATTATTTAGTCTGCTGTTCCCAAGTTCTTTTTTTATTGTTTTTAACACAGACATTCATTTTTACTTTAAAAACCAACTGCATACATGTGAAAACCTTCCCCACATGTCCTGTTTGAAGGGGAAACAAGTAATTAATTTCCATCATGAGTAAGGGAGAAGTAGGTGAGATGCAGGCTCATCACATGAATCTTTCCATTTTTAAACCCCCTATCCTGTGCAATGTGTAAGGAGCACGTTAGTGCTGTTCAAGTATGCACTTCTTACATGCAGCCTGACTGTTAATATTTAGGAAACTGGACAATTGTGGTGGCCGTGGTGCAGCTGTAGGGTGGTCAGCCTCTGGTCGGAAGATTGCAGTTTGGATTCCCGCCTTGCCCACCGATATGTTGAAGTGTCCTTGGGCAAGACGCTGAACCCCAAATTGCCTCTGGTGGGAGGTTGGCGCCGGTGTTCGTCAGCGGAGCCGCCATCAGTGTCTGAATGTGTACGTGAATGGGTGAATGGACTGTGACTGTGAAGCGCTTCGGGCCTTCAATGAAAGTAGAACAGTGCTATAAAAATATATGACTTTTACCATTTACCGTTAGTTTGTGTGGAGCGTTCTACACGCACTGAGGTTTCACCTGCACACTCCGCATGTATGCAGCATTTGCAGTGAACGATATCTGTTTTCAATCTTTTCAAAAATCCGAGAGTTTTTGTGTTTTCTTGATTGGAACCGTTGACAGCACCTTGTAGGTAGAAAAGCTGCTTGAGAATGACCAGAGCTTGCTCAGTCACAGTCATTATATTTTATACTTTTGTTTTTCAATTTCATGCCCAGCAGTCAACCCATGTTGCAGAGAACATTGCACCATTCAGCCTTTGTAAGATTTATAGAAGCAATATAACCGATAACTGCTACCTAATGTTGCCACTCCCTCTTCCGCCTCTACTGTCAGTGTCTGTCCGCTCACTCATTCAGGTTCAATTCCCACAGCTGCTTTAGGTAGAAACTCTCAAGACTTCTATCTTATGAAAGGCACATTTCAACATTAGTGTTTCATAACTGATCTCATTGATTTTTTTTTTTTTTAGCTGAAACTTTTAATACAATAACATTCTGAGAGGATAGATGGAGCTCCTCTCCAAGTGATGGAGCGTTTTCCAATTACGTAACAATCACACTCTTCAGGAAAGCCTGCATTTGAGCAGAAACGAGTTTAGTCAATAATTCAACTTGAGTTGAATCAATAAAATTATAGAGCTATTTTTTAGGGGTATTTATTGAATTCATTTCAAATAAAATGATTTCAAACCTGCTTAGATGTTTTAAAAAAAGTTTTGTGAAAATGCCTAGCAATGTCTGTGAAAGACCACCTCAAATGGAAATTTTTCTGAGTTTTTAGCATTTTCTCATGATAAAGGACCTATATAAATGCAATTATATTTGTGTATTAAACCATGGATGACGATGAAATGGCCTTGGAAACAGCTTGTAATAGTGACATACTACGGCAAGCCACAAGCTCCCTGCTCCACTCCGGATCCACGTACGTCTTCATTTTCATCGTCTGAGCTGGCATCTGGCTCAAAACATGATTTTTTTTTTCATTTTGGCTAAAAATGACACAATCAAAATTAGACCACTAGAAACACTTTCACAATAGATCAAAAGGTGATTGAAGTGTCTGAAGTGATCAGATCTTAAAGTGGAAAATCAGGGATACACTATCACTCTAAAACCCTTTTTTCACAGGAGCAGTGTTGTTTTTCCGACATTTTTGTGCTGGAAAACATATAATTTCTAGGTCCCTTGATACTTTTTGAGATGCCTTATCATGGGAAAAAACACCCAGATGTTTGTTGACTAAATTGTGGTAATTGCTTTGTTTCCTTCCTGTGTTTTTGGTTCATTGTGAGTACTTTTGAAGTGATAAAGATGTCATTATTGTCTGCTTTGCAGCTGTCAAAGAAGTTTTTTTATCTGAAAAAATGTCAGCACCACTGAGAAATCACAGGGATGTGGGGGGTGGAAGAAATCCTTTGCGGTAGATTTCAGGGTTTCATGGTTGTTTCTTTTTCTGGATGTGTGGTTTGGTAAGGCCACAGGGTCACAGAGTCCCTCAGTATTAATGTTCCACAAGAAAACCTTCATTTTTTTCTGCATATGGATGTAAATGCTTTGTTAGAACAACCTTTTTCAGTCAGGCGGTTTCATTTTCACCCAATATTAGCTCATAAGTTAAAATCTGGCTGTGTCTAAAGGCTGTGTAAAGATCTCCATTCTGTCTTCTGAATGTAATTCCTGCTCTTCGTATCCGAAGGCGTGTTTGCTGTTATTGCAGCAGGATGGTTGTGTCATGAGGTTTGGAGAATAGGACTTTTTTTTTTTCTTTTGAAAAGATGTGTACTCAGTGTCCATTATGAAACCTCAGGGAAACCATTAAACCTCTCCTCTCACGGCGGATTACGTGGATCAGATACGGGAAAAGAAATGCCACAGAAATTATCCACTTAATGCACCTTTTGCACCCATCTGACTCACAATTTTCTCTCGTTTTTACTTGGAATTTCTCCTTTTTTCTACCTTCTCCTCACCACCTGCTCCCTCTGTGTCTCCAGGGCAAGCATTGTTCAGAAAAGAGTCATCTTTTTCCAGGATAAAGGCTCCCTCACACTTCGACTCTGTGAGAAAGGTAATGACGACTCCTTGTCTTCTCCTCGCCCCCTGTATACTTATTATTCTCCTGATGAGTTTTTCTTAACCCCTTGGTGGAGATTACCTTCCAATCTTGTTTAAGAAAAATTGATGGCAATAAAACCTGTTGAAAAAGTGTGAGCAAAATAAAGAAGCTTTTATGTTGGATTCCTTAACGCTCCCAAAAGATACAAACTCTGCTCTCATGCAAACCTTTATTTTATTATCTTAACCTCCTCTATCTTTATGAAATTCCCTCCTCTCACTGAGATCAAATTTTCCTGGTTATTATGCAGACCAGTCAAGCCTTCCTTGCGTCAATTTCCCGGCATAGGTTGGGCGCCATCAGTGTTCAGTCCTTCCTGCATCCTGCACGTCCTAACCTCCAAGTCAAGAGAGCATTTCTGCAGAATAACTTAAAGATTCATTAATATTCAAATTTTCGCCCTGACCTATCTTTCCAAACACTGGACTAGAGTAAAATTTGAATATTTATGACTCCATATTAGGGCTAATATGAATTCAACTTCGTTTTTTTTTTTTTGAGGAGGTAATTTATTACATTCCAGCTGGCTTTGAAAGGAAGTCCATCATCTGTTCATTTATGCTGTTGAAATTAAAACAGGGGCCTCCACTTCCTGTTGCTAATTGGGGTTTTGCATGATGGGGGGTTTGTTTCCTCCTGCAGAGCCCGACCTTGACGCCACCTCAGCTCCACCCATTGAGTGCTGTGCCTGCGGAACTGCCAAATACCGGCTCACCTTCTATGGCAACTGGTCCGAAAAAGTTCATCCTAAAGACTATCCGAGTGAGTTCCAGTGTTGGGGCCGTTTGCTCTGTTTGCATAGATGTTTAAAGTCCTGCCTCCAGCTATATTTTATCGATTGTGAAAGTGCTGAATACGCAGTTTTGTATGGAGAGAAAATAGTATCACCCCGTGGAGGGGGTTGATCAGCCTGCCGGCCCGCTCCTGTCTACAGCTGTTTTGAAGGGTCAAGCGGCACCTGACCTGTCAGAGGAGGCGCTGCAGAGAGGAAGCAATACGCTCTGGAAAATATATTTATTCTTAGAGCAAAAAGTGTTTTAAAAATGCTTATTTAGACTTTTTTATTTATTTATTAGTGGGCATATCTGTTTAAGAAAGTGGGAAAATGTCAAGTTTTACCAGACATTTTTCACAACCTAAGCTCAAAGCAGCTGATAAAACAGTCTGATGACTCAGCATTCAAGCAGCATTTAAACGCATCATTTATTTAGAGACGGGACAACAGTCTCACATCAGATTTGTGTGTGCGTAGCAAGCTATTCATGCGTAATTTTCTAAGAGTTTGTGCGTGTTGTTAGTTTCAAGCTATTGTAATTTTAAGTTGTGCATGTGTAACTTGTATTTTGAATTTTGTAATTTTTGTACTTATGCACAGAATGCATTGTATGAGTTATAAATCAAGAAGCATACATGCACACATCCAGAGTTACGTGCAAATCAAGAATTTTGCATGGACAGATTGGGGTGATACTATTTTCTCTCCAAAGTTTTTAGCCAAAATAAAAAAGAAAAACTGTTTTTTTTTTAACACAACTTCTGCAGTGCAGCAGTAGTTCATCAAAATTTTGCTTCTAGATTTTGGATGGGACGGCTGGCGTGGAAGTAACCCTCCACTGATTTCCTGCCATTGCTTTGTTTACACTCTCTCTCTAGCTTACGGCCCCTCACAACCCAAAGCTAACATTAGCGATGTAACAAAAACTGTGCGCAATATCTGAGCTGTCCAGCTGTCCAGTTTTGAGCCAGATGGCAACTCAGAGAAGGAAAATGAAGACGTTAAAGGATCTATTTGTCTGCATGTGAATGCATTAGAATGGAGCGGAGTAGAGACTTTAGCCCGTCCATTTCAGTTGCCGCATCACAACTAAGAGCTTTTTCAAACCGCAGGTTTTTATCTGTTCCTGATCCATCACGATTTGAATAAAGAAACATTCTTAAATTATTTTATATTTGTCCTCCATCGTGAGAAAAATGCTACAAGAGCATTTTACAAACGCCAAAAACACCACTTTCATTGGAGTATATTGTCAATAGCGATGTAAAGATGCCCAGTGCATCATGAGTTGTTCCTTTGTTCTAGGTTTATAGCAGCAGCACGAAAGACACTCACACCATCAACAACAGCAGGCTTAATTATATAAAAAAGGTTTAAAGCTATTCTAATTAAACATAAAAAGACCAATAACTCAAACATAAATATCTCTGGTTTTCACACTATTTAGGAAATCAATTTTATAAAAATGTGTGGAAATGCATGTATTAATGGAAATGTTATTCTTACCCCTTTAAAAATAGTTTGAACTTAAGAGTGCAGTGATTTTAAGAGATATTTTTATGCTTGAAGCGTGCAGAGGAATGGAAAAAAATTGAGATGTCCTTGTTTTTGATACAGAACTTTGGAATATATCTTGGATAAATATAAATTAGCTAAAACTGTGACTTCAAACCTAAAAAAATAAATAAATACAACTCTCAAAAGTAAAGCTTCTGAAAAAAAAGAGGACTTGGTATAAAGAAGATTTTATTCATATTTAGAGAATGGAATGGAATAATAAGTACAAATCTGTTTAATCTCATCCTTTCTTCTCAAATCATAGCAATAAATTAATTAATAGATGCGTAGATTTAATTCCACAAAAGAACAGCCTGATTGCTGAAGGCTCCTTTAATACTTTAGAAAACTCTGAAAACAAGCAGCTCTCACAGAGAAGGGTTCTGTTTGGAAAATATGTTATTATGGTCTCTTAAGCACATCCTGTAAAGATTACAAAATTTTAAATTCAGTTTTTAATAAGAAGGTAAAACTTGAGAAAAATCAATGAATTCTCTTAAAAACTCTTGACTGCATCACTTTAGATCAGCAGGAAGCTGTCATTCCTGACATTCCTGACTTTAATAGTACAAGAAAAGTGAAACGAAGCAGTTGTAGAATTTGTGTTGTCCAAATATAAAAAACTTTTGATGATTAATCAAAATGCTTTTCACCAGAGTTTTGTGATCCAGGGTATTTCATTGCTGCACATTTAAATTTGGAGCCACTCGAGTCTGAATACAACAGAGTCTCAGTCCCGTCACTGGCTCTAGGGTCAAACATATTTAGTTTTAAAAACTGCATAGGCCTACCACTATAGGTTTGAAGAAACAATGTCTGCTTTAAACCAGTCCCTCTTGCATCCTTTTGTCTCCTGATCTGGTTTGGCAGGACGTGCCAATCACTGGTCAGCTCTTATTGGTGCATCCCACTCCAGAAATTATGTGCTGTGGGAGTACGGAGGCTATGCCAGTGAGGGAGTCCGTCAGGTGGCTGAATTTGGCTCCCCCATCAAGATGGAAGGAGAGATTCGACAGAAGGTAGGATTTACATTCACTAAAAAAAGTCATTTGATTTGGTTACATGGTTGCATGGTGGATCATTAATACAAAGATTGTAAGAGAGCACTGTACTATACTCACTGCCAATCGAGGAGGCATGCGGGCCGGCCCGGGCTTCAAGAAACGCTCTTGCGGGCTGGAGCAGTCCTCTGCTGGGCTGACCCAGTGCGCATCAGGGCCGATAAAGGCTGGCAGGCAGAATGTCTGCTCAGTGTAGTTAAACCCGCATGTGCAGTGACGTACAGTATGTCTTAGAGGATGTTCGATTGGCCGTTCTGCATGTCATTTGAGGGCTATACTTCACCATGGGGATGATTATTCACTGAAGACATTGTAAGATATATATAAAGATGATGTACTCAAACTGAAAATTTGTTTCAGATTATCGGGGGGGGGGGACTCTGGTTCACTTAAAGCAAACCAAATGTGTCCAGTTAGAATACACCCCAAGTGGATCAATTATATCCCAATCTGCATGGGATTTGGTTGCATGGAGCTATTGTACAAGCTACCTTGTAGGTAGCTCCTTTAAAAAAGCGTAAACCAGAACTAAACTGTTAATTCCTTTCATATACTATGAAAGTAAAAACACTTTTGAATAAATAGCAACACTGGTTCGACATTATCATTGTCCAGCTGTGAGAGGTTGTACACTTTTTCTTCCTTTGTGGACTAAAAGTTATCCATTTTTAAAAGCAGTCTAACTCTTATTACTCTGCCTCATCACTGGTAGAGTGCCTCAGGGCTCTGTCTTAGACTCCCTTTCTTTTAGTAATTTGCCCTTTAGTTTTAGCAATATTTCTCACAAACACACAAAAAATTCCACAGTTTTAGATACTGCAACCATTTTTCCAAGAATCTAATACATTTTTTCTTCTTGCCGTGACTGCCTCCCTTAGGCAGAAGATGGGCTCGGACTTGTATAATCCTCTGTGTGGAAGGACTTTCCAGATGACTTGGATTTAACAAATATTTTCTTCAGTACATCGCTAGTAAAACATGTACACTAAAACTGAGAAGCTACGCTTTCCTTTAAAAATGTGTAATAAACAATAACACATAACCATGTGTTATTGTTTATTATTGTTTATTCACGCATACCGTATGTCACAGAGCCCAATTTAGACCTCTACTGCAAGTGTTTTGTCCAACGTGAAACCCTTCCTGTCGATTTATGAAAATGTGTTTTTGTTTGATAATTGCAAAATTAAAAGGAGGTATTGATTAAATATCAATGGCTGGCTATTTTCATACAGGTATGGGCTAATTATGATATGAAAGCATCTAACTTCAAGGCTGTAACATCTCATTGGAGCATTTCACAAACATTGGATTACATGATCTTTACCTTCAGACTTGTTTTTATTTGTAACATTTTTTACAACTACAATTGCTTTAAATCTGCTTTTTAAACTAAAAATAAATAATGAAGGCTCTCTAATTGATATGTGAGCCAGTCATGCTCCTCTGAATGACAACAATCTGAGACAGGGAAATCGTTGTGACTCCTCTTGGAGAGGTGTGAGCTCGCCATTCGTGAGTGAACAATTGTGTGTCGTTAGAGGGTTGTCAGCGTGGTGTGTGCCTGTCAGTTCAGGTTTGGGATTCTGTGTGGAGACATTATTACTGACGGACAGCCTCAACTCCCCTTTTGTCTGGCTCTGCCTTTCTCTGGCTCTAATAACTACCCTGACAATGAAAACTTCAGCCGGATTCATCTAGGAATGAGGCGGCTTGATTGTGTTTTGAACCCTTGAATGTTAGCGATTGAGCTGTCAGAGGAAGCTAATATGTTGTAAACTGTGTGGAGGAATTTCAGCTATTGAGTTTTTGGACTTAAGAAGAACTTGCATTAAAAGTTGTTGGGTTTATTTCCTTCCACTAGAACAGTATTGTTTTGTACTGTAAGTCCTGCAAAAATCTAGATGCTTTACTATGTAAAAAAAATATCTAGATCCCTGGCAAATTTTGACTTCAAGTTACTTCCATTCAACCAGGAAGTTTTGTCTTGATTTTTTTCCCCCCACATATTCTACGTAAAACAACCAGAAGGGGCATGGATTCTGACAGGCTGCTGCTGATCCAGCCTGCCAGAATCTGTTCCCCCCAATAATTTGCTGTAGAACCATCAACTATTTATTAATTGTCCATTGTTAAATGCTTCCATTACAAAGTCACTTTCAAAACTTGTGTTTCTTATCCTAAATTAGCCAAACAAAGGTCGTTTTCCACAAAGCTGTTGTTGTTTTATGTAGAACATGTGGAAGCCCAAGAATAAAGGATATCGCAATCATCCACCGTCTTTAAACCCTTTTGGGACAAAATATGAGTGTTACGAAACAAATCAACGATGCCTGAGAGCGGGGAAATACATTCTGGCAGGGGGAACGTAGCTTGGCTTTACACCAGCATTATCAAGCCTTTCATTAACGGGGAGATTGTAAAATAATGAATGCTGAAAGTAGCTCACATAGACATCACACTGGTCTGTTATTAAACAAATTGATCATATTTCTCAGTTAAAACTGTTTCTTGCTCGGTTTGTTCTTATGCTCTGTTAACTATACAAATGACACTTGGCCATTAAAGTTATTAAAAACATTTTTCTGTTCATACTTTTTTTTTTTCCACCAAAATTGGCCCCCAGTCTAAAGTTGAGTTCTTAATTTGGCTCTACGCTACAAAAACTTTGAGAACCCCTGTTGTAGAGTATACACATGGACCTGGACATCTTTTCAGTTCAATGAGGTTTTGGAGCTTAGGGGGCATCCATGAAGTAGCTACGGAGGTGGGAAGCTGGCATGGGTCACTAATCCCCGTCTTAGCAGAGAATCCCAACCATCCAGAGGAGCAGTCAGCAGCTGTGATGTGTGGACAAAGCCGTAAGACCCACCCCTCCAGATGAGCGCTCCTGTAACCAAACAGGCAAACGCTTGCACGCACAAAAGCAGGAAAGACAAACCAAAAAGCTCTCCCTTCAATAATGTGAGTAACAAGCGAGAATAAACAGGGAGTTTTTTAGTTTTTTTAAATGTCATGCAGCAGAACTTTTATAAGCTGTGAGAAGCCACACACAGGTGTTGGGAAGCAAATGTTTAAGCAGTGAATAGATGTTGACGCAACAGCCCAGCCCATTTCAGCAGCTCAAACCTCAGACAAAGTTTGTGTGTTTGCCTCGGCATTCATTACTTTGAAAAGTGGTGACCTAAATCAGTTATCTCCTGCTTTCAGTCGGAATATTTACCGTATTTCACTCACTGACTTGGCTGTAGGTACGGAGCTGCTGTGTGTTCTGCTGTGATCAGTCCATCTTCTAAACCAGCTTTGTCCCTTTTAGGATCACGGGGAAAACCTCACTTAATTACTGTTTTACCAAAAACAAAAAATATATAAACTGGATGTAAAAAGTATGTTTTTCCCCCTCTTTTGTGACTTAAAGTCCCACTCCAATCACCATACTCAGAAATGCAGTTTTGGGCTTAATTTTCTCAATATGTCCTCCATCATCAGAAAAATGTTTAAAACACCAAAAACACATTTTTATCAGAATTTGTCTTTAAAGTAGACATAGAGTAAGAGTGAAAAAAACAAAGGCATTTTTATTCAATGTGACTATTTTTAACTATCATAGATAATGAATACTGGGGCAAAGGTTAAAGATGAATATTAAACCCTCAAAAGCTGCATAAAATTGCCTTTTTACCCCTTCATAATCCTTGAAATACAGTAAAACTGTGTCACCGTATATTCAATGAAAGGTTACCACTGACTGCAGTACTTGACATTGGATGAATGTAGCACAAAAAAAAAACATACATTTGTTTTCTAAATAACATTTGTCAATGCAAAGTAGGTACAAGATGTTTCATTATTAATATTGTTTTTTATTTTATTCTTTTACATCCTGTCTTCTAAATTACATTTAAATCAGAAATATTTTCTGTTTTTACACGACAGGGAGGTGATTCATCGTCAGGCGGTTACTATGGCCCAACATATGCCTGAAGGGGAAAACTACAGCTACAACTATGTCAAACTACAGCTAATTGTAAAAAGTTGTATTTTTAAGAAGTCTGTTGAAAAAAAAAGAGACTGATAAGACAGGTTAATGTGTCTTTGAAAGCTGAAAGTTTCTTACGTGGCTCTCAAGAAACAAAATTACCTGCACATCAACTTATTGATTGTGTGAAAATGTCATGTGCAGTGGAGAGTGGATAACGATTGCTTCAGTGAAGACTGTAAGAATTTAAAGCGCTGTCGGCAGAGGGCTGAGCTGCAGCCTTTAATGCCACAGCACACTGATAGAGGACCAAAGTTGAAAAATCTGCTGCTCCCTAATTATTACTTTCTGTGAAATGCCATTCTCTCTGCAGCCAGGTGCCACCACATCAAGATCGGACGGTAAAATGTCAAGAGCCACAGGCCAACAAAGCATTTGAATTGCCTGTGAATGGGAGCAGTGTAATTGTGGATCCTGTCGGTTACATTTCATTATAGTTGATGTAATTTACTGCACTTTTGATGAGTTTCTGAATTCTTGAGGTATTCCGGGGCTCCTTGATGCTCCTATGCACCCACAAAAAGATTTATCAAGTGCATCCTCCTCCTTTTCTATGAGCTACACTCAGCAGGTGCCTCAGCTCAGCGACCGTCACAGCTCCAGCTGCTGTGCGGAGCTCTTAGATGTACAGTGTCTTTGTGAGTAGGCTGTTTGTAAAAACTGTTTCTGCTTTTAGCACTGTAGAGCAGACTGGAGTTCAGTTTTTCTCTTTGAAACCAGCAGACAAAGGAGGCAGGTGTACAGACAGATGGGCACAAGTTTTCCATTGAAGCCACTTAAGCAGACGTGTTTTGCCTTTAAGCAGGTATTTGTTATCTATCCGAGGAACATTTTCTGCTGATTTTTGATAAACTTTGTTTTTTTTATGTCAAAGTTGGGTAAAGGTTTGACAGTTTCTTTTAACGTTAACTTCATGATGTCCATTTGCTGAAGGGAACCTGGAGGCTAAATGTTATCAACTGAAGAGCATCTTAAATTCAACATTGACTTAAAAGCCTGGAAAAATGAACCTTTTTCACTCAGTTTGGAGTCACTATGATTAAAAAATCTCTCATTCGGTGAGTTGTTGACATTTGCAGGGAATCATTATTTCTATCTTTATCTCCATCAAACCGCAAATCTTGTTATTCACCTTTCTCTTTCAGTTTAAGGTAGAAACTCTTATTTTTTTACTTTTGCTATAGTCGCACACACTTTAACATCACTTTTCCAATATTTTGTATTTGGAAGTAGAAATCAAATAATAAATTGCAGTCAAATTCCTGCTTATCCATTTGCCTCTCACCTTTAGTGGTGTCAACAGTAAAGCTGCATTCACAGCAGCCGAGTGTGGTGCGTTCATGAACGCGCTATGCGCGGTTTCATTAACCATTTCCATTGGTTAACACTTCTTGTTACTTTATTCCGCTCTTGTTTTAAACCTTCCAGCTCAGTTTTTTTTTCTTTTCTTGCCTCACTACCTCTCTTATTACTTGTCAGCTTACCCCCCCACTATTTTTTTTTAATTCTCTCAATCTGTTCTTTTTTTTTCAGCATCTCATTTTTCCTGCTCTGTTTGACTGATTGACACCCTTTCACAAATAGGCCAGACCTCTTTTCATTTTCTCACACACGTCATTATTCTTCTGTTCTTGGCTCTACAGTTTTGCAGTCAGTCTTTTTCTCTTCTCTCGCTCTGTTTCGGTATCTCTTTGTTGTGTTGAAAGGTTTTATTAAAGACTGAGGGGTGGGATGACGGAGAGAAGGCCAAGGGGGAGTAAGAGTACCAAGAGAACCATGCTTCACAATCATCTCAAAACACTTCACAGGAAATTGCTCCAGACGCACAACAGATAGGCAGAAAGACGGACAATCAGGAACACACTTTCCCTACAACTTTTATTGCTTCCCGTCGAAGTCTGGATCGCACCACTGAACAGAATAAAATTCTCCCACTCCGTCCTCACAGCTGACATCTGTCAGATTAAGAAGTGAGGACGACCTGCTGGCTGATGCAGTGTCTCTTCCTCTGTGAGCTTGTTCACAAACAGTCACTGCTTTCCAAAGTGTTTTGTTGAGCCGTCACAGCGTCTGCACTCCATCAGAGAAGTGTCTTTGTGGATGTGCTCAAAATGCCTCAGAAGGGTAATTCACTGGGTTTGGCGGAATCACTCTTCGACATGTCTGGGCTGAAGAGGAAGGTAGCAGAGTTCCCAACTCATCCTTAACACATATTTAAGGATGAGTTTGAGACAGAATGTAAAAAAAGAATCCAGGATATCACATTGTATGATTTTAAAAACAAATTTTTCTATTCTAGGAATATAATTTCTTGTTGTACATTACTTACTAGCAACACAAAAGTAAACTTTACAAGTATTGGTGCTTTTCTACGGAGCCCTGGATGTGCCATTAAAAATAAATATAGAAATACATTGTTCCCTCAATTTAGCAATTTGTGCATTTTTTTTCCTTTTGTGCGCAAAAGTTAGCATTTTGTTAGCACAAATTAGCTTTTTTTGCGCAAAAATTGCTATTTTGTTAGCCAAAATGTGTGTTTAATTAGCATTGTGTGCATACAAGTAAACATTTTGAGCTCACAAGTTAGCATTTTGTAAGCACAAAAAAGCATTTTGCCAGCACAAGTTAGCACTCTGCATAATTTAGGCCTATCATTTTGGGTCCAAAGTTAGTGTTTTATTGGTGTTTTACACACAAATTAGTATTTTGTGAGCACAAGTTAGCACACAAGACAGTAACTTGTGTGCACTGTCATTTATCTAAAGTTCTTCTAGAAAGGACGTTTCTGTTTTTGTTTTGATTGAAAATTTGTGCTCTTTACTCCACTACATTTGAATGGAGACTGACATTTACTCAAGTAAATTACTCAAGGAAATGTAATGAGAAAATGTGAGTGTCCATTCATATGTTGTGAAGTAAAGAGCACAAATATTCAATCAAAACATGTAGCCGAGGAGAGATTAAAAGTTGCTTATATTTTTGATACTCAGTACAAGTACAAAGTGGCCAAAAAAACATACTTAAGTAAAGTAACAAAGTCCATCTAGTCAAGTACTTGACAGCTCTGCTGTTGACCTGCTTTTGATCACTATTAATTTGCTTTTATCCTGTCTGTCAAAATTAACTACATTTAAATGCTTGCGTTATTTCACACAAAATTGTTCAACATGTTGTCAAATACTTTGTACATCCATTTTAAAAATATTTTGATTGTGTTTCCATGAAAATGTCCATAAATACCTTTTCCCAGGAGAACCTCATTATACACTGATGAAAAGGTGTGCGAGAACTATTAGTTGCAACCAATGATAAGTCTCTCCTTCACAATCCCTCACAGTGGAGTCACATGAACGCCCACTTGACAAGTTTGTTTAAACCAGGAGACAGGACTGATATGAGGTGCAAACTGCATCAAGAAACAGCAATACATTGAAGATCAGCCTCATGGAAGATGGATGAGGACGAGTGGAGGAAGGGGACAAAATTGGGGAAGAAAAAGAAGAAGAAGCCAACCGCATAGCCAGTTTGTGGATGAATTCAGGGCAACTCTTAAGGGATGTAGTGTCACAATGGGTGTGGCTGGTCAAAGGGTGCAGCCAAATGTTGGGAGAACCATTGCCAGTTTGATTATTCATGTCATAAAAAAAAAATCAAAATGATCCATTTTGGTTAAGGGCCTCGGGCTGCATGGTGGAACAGTGGTTAGCGCTTTTGCCTCACAGCGAGAAGGCCCTTGTTCAAATCCCAGCTGGGATTTTTCTGTGTGGAATTTGCATGTTCTCCCCACGCATGTGTTGCTTTCCTGCTGGCACTCCGGCTTCCTCCCATAATTCAAACACATGCTTCATAGGTTGATCTAAAAAGTGTGGGAAAGATAGCTTGGCCCTGCGACAGTCCAGTGTATACCCCGCCAGTAGCCAGGACAAGCTCTGATGACTCCATGACCCTAAAAGGGATATAGCGGGTTAAGAGAACGGATGGATGGCTGGATTAAGGGACTTGCTTTTGAAACATGAACCATTCCTTTTGAGCTGCTGAATTGCCAATTGACTTTCCATTTTGAGATGGGGACTCACTCCCATTTTTAGACTGGTACAATTCAGCCATGGATTTTAACCCACAACTTTTACCATAACTGTATCGTCAAGTACTAGACTTATTCCCTGGACAACTTTCAGAAAAGCTGGTAAAATTAGCCGTTTAAAAAAATAAAGTTATACTTTTCACATTGCAACAATTTAATTTGTATTCATTTCTGGTATGCTGAATGCTGCTTTTACACATCTTTCTCCGTAATCGAATGCAAATCTAGAAAGATCCCCTTAACTCTGATTGTTCTGGTGTGTACATTTTTCTTGTGCTCCCTCTGCATGACTGCTCACCTTCACCCCACTGAGCTCCAGCCTGAACTGACAGTTTTCATCGAAGCGATGGCGCAGCAGGTAGCTGTGAAGGCTGCTGACAGCTTTGCGTCATCTGACTGAGCTATGGATGGAAAATGAGAGACAGCTCGGGCCCGGCTGTTTATGTGTTTGTTTGTCTTGTGCAATTCGTGTACACATGGGAGTTGCATTGTGTCGAGCTACCTCCCTGGCGTGAAAGACTGAAAGTTGATGAAGACGAGGGAAAAAAGTGGATGACACTCTCACTCACACACACACACACACACACACACACACGCACACACATATCGCACTCTTGAGTCAGTCATGAGAGAGTCCTGGAAAGCTGTTGGCAGCTGACAGACAGCATCGCACAACTAACCTTAATTGGCTGAATGTTAAGGAGGAAGACGACTGGTTGCATGAAGAAGACAAGGACAGCTGTGGATGCATTCTTCCCATCAGTTATTGAATACAGATCTTTTTTTTATTGCATAGTAAGTCATTTACAAAAATGAATTTTAGAAGCATTGCCAGTGCGTATGCAGTCAAGAAACCGAAAATGATAATTGAAAACAAAGTGCAATTGTTTCATGGAGTGTTATAACCTCAGGGACAAAAACTATTCATCAGAGAAAACACAACAAGACTTTTTGTTTGTCTTGTGCAGAAGCAAACACCCTCCTGTGTTGAAAATATTTAATTGGTGTAGTAGCCAATGTTGGTCTTAGTTTGGATTAGAACTTAGTTTTGGATTGTTTGGGGAATATTTTGTGTATACTTATGTTTTTATTGGACTGTGGCCTACTTGTATATTTCAGTCGACCACTAGTTGCACTCCACAGTGCAACTAGTGGTTGACTGGAATATACAAGTAAACACTGTGGAGTTTATAAAAGTCTACAGGTGTCAGTGAACAGGTGGTTTTTGGGTGAAGAGAAGTCCTGCAATTTTTGTCACTGGTGAAATTGAGAGAATGTTTTTTGCTGTATTTTCTTTATAACTTTAAAACGTTCATGTAATAATGTACAGAAAATCATCATCTTCAAAATGGGAACACAAAACCAAAGCCTGTTTTACCTGGGTGACTAAAGCAGGATTGGATTGACACATCAGCTAGGTTATGTACTTCCTTAACAAAGTGTTTAGCTCTTTGTCCAACTCCAATCATCTTTTGATCTATTGTAATGCATTTCCAGTGGTCTTTCAATTAGGAATTTAACCAAAATTCCAAAAGAAAAAGCTTTGTTTTCTAGTACATAGTCTCTGCAGGGCAGCAGTAGTTCATTAGAGATCTACCATTGAATTGTGGGTGGGACCGGAAGTAAACCTTCGCTTTATTCCCACCATTCCTTTGTTTACACTCTCTTCCGCTAGCTTACGGCCCCTCACAACCTCAAGCTAACCTTAGCGGTGCAACAAAAAATGGTGAGAAATATTGGAGTCCAGGTGTACAGTTTTAAATCAGATGCCAGCTCAGACAAGGAAAATGAAGACCTCTGTCTCCCCCTCTGGTGGCTTGTGCACACAGTCTCCAGAGCGCTTCCTGGTTCTCCTCACTACAATACCCAGCTACCCCTGCAGCCACTCCCAGGTGTCCCAAAGCTATGAATCATCATCACTCAGCTCCCACAGAATTTAGTCAGAGTCCCTGTATTGTTTTGGCCTTGACAATCCTGAGCGTTCTTTCCTGCTGCCACTTTGTTATTGACCTAGTTCTGATCCTCTTATTCTCCCGTCAGCCGCCTGCCTCGACTCCTGTCTGCCCTTGACCATCGTCTGCTTTAGCCTTTGACAAGTCCATGCCATCTCTGACCCTTGCCTGCCTAACCACTGCCTGTCTGACCAACTCCTCATGATCTACTTGTAAACTAAACACTGCATATGGATCCGACCGCCTCTGACTCTTCAATACATCCACAAGTGGATGCATCAGAATGGAAAGAAGCAGGGAGCTTTTTGCCCACTGATTGTAGCTTGTAACAACTACAAGCTTTTTAAAACTGCATTTTTGGTCTGCTCCACAATTTGAATAAATAAATACTTAGAAATGCAGCTTTAATCTTCGTTTTCTTTATGTATTTTCTTCATCATGAGAAAAATGCTACAAGAACATATTAAAAACACCAAAACACCCGTTCTCACTACCAAGTCATCACATACTGACGCATGGGTAGGAGCCCTCCGCGTCAAAAATATACGCTTTGTTCGCTCAATAAGTGACAGTGAAATAAACATGGACATGGGAGACATTTATAAATATCGTAAATAGATCATGCATTTTGCTATGATCCCACTTAAACTTGTGCACCCTTGGTTTTTAAGAGGCTCTCCATGCACAAAAACATGTTGAAAATCTTTAAATTTTTGCTTCAAAGTTGGCATATTGGTGACCTTTTGAGTTTATGTCAAATTACTAAAGGTTTCAGAGAGCAGATAGACTGAAATAAGCTATTGTTAGCATTAACTTTTAAAAGTTACAAAGAAGAACACCGTCTTCTTTTTGTCCTTTTGAGCTCGATCTATCCAGTTCTTTGCACCTTTTAAGAAGAGTATTAACACCAACGATAGAGGTGTTTCATTGACATTCTAAGCATGGAGATTTGGCTTCAAGACACTGCTGTTTTTTTTGTTTTTTTTTTGTCTTTTCTACTTGACTGAGCTTTCTTCTGGTTGCCACCCTTGTATGCTGGGCTCAGGAGTAGGTTCTTCAACCCCCTAAGGAGGTGAGAATACTGACTTGAAAAGTCAAAGACAGACTACACTAAAGCAAAGTTGAAGAATGTCAGAACTTTTTGTGTCTCAATTTTAATTTTATTTCCCTGTCTTCAGGAGATTGTGACATAAAGGTTGAGACAATTTGAAAAGAAAATATAATCAAAATCCCTCTCAGTTATTAGTAATAGCAGACCAGACCAGCTGTATTAGACTGTGCTTTCAGAGAGGATGACGACATCTTTCTCAGCGTGGCTCAGGCCCGTCTTTCATCCTCCGCTAAAAGGCTTTTCACTTTGTAGTGGAACTTCATCAGAGCCCAGCGCTCACCCTCACTGAACGGCTGTTTTGTCAAATCCTCCACATTGTGAAGGTGAATGTTGATCTTTTATTAAGTGCTTTATTTCTCAATTTGCCTGCAATATTACACCACAGTTCTCATTGTTGCACTTCGCTTCAAAAAGAAAATGATCCACGATCTATGTCCTTGTGTCGTTGCTTTTATTGAAGCTCTTTGATACCAGGCTGAAAGCAGCCTTTCTAATCCAGTGGTTCATATGTGATAAATTAGTTTATTGAAGTTGTGAATTCAATGCTATAAATGTTGAATCTGCTCTTTCTGGATGCATGGAGCTGGCAGAAAGCTTTGTCTGCAATGAACTGTTTGTTCTTGGAGCTGAAAAAACGTCTTTGTACAAATCAATACAGGAGATTCAGGCTAGAAGCTATTTGACTCAGAGCATGTTCTACATTATTGTTTCTTTTTCATTGGTTTTCTACTTCGTGGTGAAAACTTTGTGACACCTTGAGTTTACTGAGCCACAATGGGTTAAATGTAAAAAATGGCTGTTTGAGGAAGGACATCAGAGGACAAATGTAAAGATTTTGCTCTTTTATTGCGAAAGGTGCAGATCCCAGTTTTAAGCATTCATTGCAATAAAGTTTATAGCAGATAACATACATTTTTGTGTTTGTTGGCAAACTTTCAGGTGCACCAGAAAATGCACAGACTTTATACTTCCCAATAGTGAAAGCTACTTAGTGGGACGCTGAGTCTGACCTGGAAGATGAACGGACGCTAGAGATGAAGGGATTTTTGGAGCCGTTCCAATGATTTCCACCACAACTTTTTAAGCGTAATTAGTCAACAGATTAGTGGGAAGGCCTCACCAGCTATCTCAACACACAAATGTTGTTTTTCTGTCTTCGGATCAAAACTCCTACTGAAAAAACGTTACCATTGACGATCATGTTGTTTCATGTTTAGATGACTGAAGATATTTCTCTAATTTCATCATCATCATTAAAGTTTTTTTTTAGTTCTCTCAGATGTACAATAGAGTTACTTTTTGAAGACTTGTAGTGCAAAAATCAATCATCTTGACCCTAGCAGACACTTTTAACCCCTTGCAGGGTTAAGTGAGACAAATAAGGTATTTGAACGCTCTGTGATTTTGCAAGTTCTTCCACTTAGAAATCATGGCGGGGTCTCACTATTTCATCTTCGGCGCATGTCCACTGTAAGAGACACAATCTAAAAAAAATCTGGAAATCACATTTTGCATGATTTTTCAAAATAATTTATTTTTAATGCTACTCCTGCAAATAAATATTTGAACACCTGAGAAAATCTATGTTAATATTTGATACAGTAGCCTTTGTTTGTGATTCCACAGGTCAACCCTTTCCTGTAGTTTTTTTTGGGCTGTTTCTGAGAAACAGAGTTTGAGCTCCCTCCAAAGATGTTCTATTGGGTTTAGGTCTGGAGACTGGCTCGGCCACTCCAGAACCTTGATATGCTTCTAACAGAGCCACTCCTTGGTTGTCCTGGCTGTGTGCTTCAGGTCATTGTCATGTTGGAAGGCCCGGCCATGACCTATCCTCTATGCTTTAACTGAAGGAAGGAGGTTGTTCTCTAAAATCTTGCAATACATGACCCCAGTCCTCCTCTTCTCAATACAGTACAGTCGTCCTATCTCATGTGTAGAAAAGCACACCCATAGCATGATGCTACCACCCCCATGCTTCAAGGTTGGTGTTCTTGGGACGGTACTCATCATTCTATTTCCTCCAAACACAGCGAGTGGAATTAAGACAAAGTTCTATTTTGGTCTCATCTGACCACATGACTTTCTCCCATGACTGCTCTGGATCATCCAAATGGTCATTAGTAAACTTAAGCCTGGACATGTGCTGGTTTAAGCAGGGGAACCTTCCGTGCCACAAAATGATTCAAATCATGACGTCTTAGTGTTTTACCAACAGTAACCTTGGAAACGGTGGTCCCAGCTCTGTTCAGGTCATTGACCTGCTGCTCCTGTGTAGGTCTTTCTTTTCACCTTTCTAAGGATCATTGAGACTCCACGAGGTGAGATCTTAAATGGAGCCCCAATCCGAGGGAGATTGACAGCCATGTTTAGCTTCTTTCATGTTCAAATAATTACTCCGTAGCCCTTTCCAGCCTTGCAGAGGTCTAACAATTTTGTGTCTGGTGTCTTTGGACAGCTCTTTGGTCTTGGCCATGTTAGTAGTTGGAGTTTTACTGATTGTATGGGCTGGACAGATGTCTTTATGCAGCCAACAACCTTAAACAGGTGCTTCTAATTTAGGATGATGTGGAGTGGAGGTGGACTATTTTAAGGTGGACTAACAAATCTTTGAGGGTCAGAATTCTGGCTGATAGACAGGTGTTCAGATACTTACTTTTAGGTCTTTGGTTTGAAACAGAAATGTCCGGTTGACGGCTTGACGTCTGAATAAACCCAAGGACTTTGGTTTTCACTGAGACTGTGTGTTTTTGTGTAGTCTTATATTTGGATTTGTCTCATAGTTTGGGTTCCTGTTTCTCTTTTACCGTCTGCCACATGTTCAACTTCCGAACGATCACAGCCGTTTCTGTTTTGTTTATTTTCTTTACTTCTGAATTTAGGCCTAGTTGATCTTCGTTGTTGTTTTGTTGTCACTCTTTATTGATTTTAGGTTCAACTTTTTACTTTATGTCTATTGTTTTTAGGTCTTTTAAATAGTGTAGTTTTCTGTCAAGCTTTACTCAGTTTTGATCTTCTACAAACTATAATTTTGAAAAATATATATTATATGTTATTCATTCATTCATTTTCCAATCCACTTTATCCCTTTCGGGGTCACGGGGTTGCCGGAGCCTAACCCGGCTACTCATGGGCGAAGGCAGGGTACACCCCAGGACTGGTCGCCAGTCTGTCGCAGGGGCCACAATCACACACCCATGCACACCTAGGGACAATTTAGAGTAACCAATTAACCTATGAAGCATGTTTTTGGACGGTGGGAGGAAGCCGGAGTACCCGGAGAAAACCCACGCATGCACGGGGAGAACATGCAAACTCCACACAGAAAGGTCCACCAGCCAGGACTTGAACCGGGAACCTTCTTGCTGTGAGGCAGGCGCGCTAACCACTGCGCCACCGTGCAGCCCCTATTATATGTTAGATCAGTGTATTTAGATAGGAGTCCAAGAAAAGCTGGAGTAGCAGCCAAACATTACTTGCTTGTTAAAACAAAAGCATAATTAATTTACTTTTTTTTATTAATCTGTGGTCACAAAATGAAGAAAAAGGGTTAAAAAAAAAAAGCAGCTTGAAAAATAGTTCATTTTGTTTTTCCTTAAACGAATGCAGTTAACATTGAGTGAAGATGCTTTTTATTCACTGTTTGTAAGGTCGCAATTATCCAACCTTCTTAGTCAATATTCTTTCTACAGGGAGGAGGGAACTAGATGATAACGTGCCTCAACTGCCTCTTTGTTAAGCCTTTGTTTTTACTCCACAGGGAGTTCTATTGGATTTCTGCACCTGCCACTTTGTATCTCTGCATCTAAAGCGATTATGGTTGTGTGCATATATTGAACCTCCATTCTCGCTAATGTGGAATTTGTATTCATTAAAAGCCATGAATGAGCACTAAGATGCAGGTCCACACCTGTTGTTTGTGTCAGCGGTGGTTCTGTTGGAGGTGGGTCGGGATTAACAGCAACTTTATTGTAACTTTTTCATTTGCAAAATTAAAAAAAAAAAAAATCTGAATGTTTTATTTTTTGTCGTTTGGAATACACAGATCATGTTTCAGACCAAAACTAAACTGTGACACAAAAATCAAGATTTGAACCAAATTGCAGGGAAAGGGAATCCCTGAAACCTTAATGTTGAAAGCCATGAAGTGATAATAACTGCAGCTTCTGTTCCACATCACTATAAAGTTGTTTTCCATTTATCTTTTGTCTGAAACACGTTTAACCCTGGGGAAAAATAAAGCACCCTTATCCTCACACAGGCCCAACCCTGGGCTGCTTTGCACATAAGGCAAAAAAATATTTTTCGACCTAGGCAGCCTCCTAGGTCGCCTATGCCCAGGCCCGGCCCTGTCCTCACATTATGCTCTTAGTATCCACAAAACTGTTCTTGAAGAGCTTGTTACAAACACTGGAAGATTTCATAGAGACTTTTATTTTTCAGCAGACTTCCTGGCAAATAAAAACACTTCCTAGTTTAAAAAGCAACTTTTGGTCAAATTCAACTTCCTACTGTGGTTTGAATCAAAAACTCTTCACATGAAGTATTACCAACAAACAAAATCTTTTATCTGGAGGAAAAAAAACTTCAATTTCCAATTTTGTTCTGCACTAAAAAACCCTGTAAGTATGAGAGGCAACTGCAATCTTTCCTGTGTTTCACGCAAAACTCACTCCAGGATCTTTATCTTCTTTATCTCTATCTTTATGATAAACCAAAGAATTCTTTTTCTAAGCAGCACAGTAGACACATTTATAAACTCAGCCATAGGAGGGCTGAGACATACAGCTCAATAAAGTTATCTGATGGCATGAATGCATCATAAAGTAAATGCCATTTCTAAGAAAGACGTTCTGGGGGAAGAATTGTGTTCAGTTTTTTCTAAACATACTTACGTTATACATATACATACAACATACATTTTCTGAGCCATGATAAAGCTGACGGAGAATAGCAGTTCTGCGCACTTGAACACAGTTGCATGTGGACATGTCTCCATTCCGGTTTTCCTTTCCCCTCCTTAGATAACCCAGTTTTCCTGATGATGAAAACTCTTGACGTAGATTAAAGACAAACATGGGGGACTTGAACTTCTCACAGGCTCCTTTGGAAACCTGTTCCAACGTTTGTTTGTTTGTTGATTTAATATGATTAGTGAACTGAGCTCTGCGGTGCACATTCAAGTCAAGAGCGACTCGTGTTAATTGGTTCTGAAGTTTAATAACTGGAAGTAAACAAGCCTCTACTTCAAATTTGCATTGCTGTGATGAGACAACATGAAGTCATTCGATTTAATTTCTATTTAATATTTAATAGAGTATAAAAATAAATAGTTGTTGAGGTAATTACAATAAAGATAACTTTGTTAAGGCGGTGCTTGATGAGGTTGACCCCATGTTGGAAGGTCCTCTGGGAATGGGAGGTCCATTTAATTTTTGAGACCATTTATGTGGTTCATTTTAGTCCAAAGCAGCAGATTGTCAGGTGAAATAACAGGTCCAGATGTTAAGAGATTATCCTTGAATAGCAAGGTTGCAAGTCCAATCCCGAACACGAGTGCCCTGCTGTCAGAGACTAAAACTGGACATTGCACACTCAAACTGCATCAGTGTTTTAACGGAGATCAAACATGCAGTTTATGTGAAGTCCATGTAGTGTCCATGTAGTGTTTAAACGGAAGTCCATGTCTCTCTGTTTGATATAATAATTTCTCAGTTTTCCATCATTTTCCTGCACTCACCTCTGAGCTGCTCAGACTCCAGACCACTTTGAGATGGCTTTCTTCACTTTTCGGCACAATATTATTCCAATCAGCATTTGTATCCTGGATTTTCCCATTTTAATGCTGCACATCCTGCACAATTCTGTATCCTATTCCCTTTTACTGCTTTACGTTTGAATCAAACGTTACCACACTTCCTCCTACTCATTTTCAAACAATATATTGATGTAAAATAAAATGTATAATGTATATAGATTTGTTAAAATTATTTTGTTAAATCATCTTGTTGCTTTTTTTTTTGTTACTCTCTATGTATTATTCGAAATAAAAACATTGAAATGATATGAAAAAAAAATAGATTTGACATAAGTGGAGGAGGCCAAGAGATTTTTGGTGACGTGCAAGTTTTCGGTGCTTTAATCCTGGGGAAATGTTAGAGAGCAGGAAGGGAAGCCTGAGAATTCTTTAGGCAAAGCCAGACGGGGTCTACACTTGTAATGGGGACAAAGTGGAAAGGTGGAGTAACGGTAGAGAAGCATAGCTTTAAAGGATGTATAAGGCTTTGGTCAAATTTAGTTGTTTGAATTTTCTTTTTTTTTTATCACTTTACGTCCAGGTCCCCCTCGCCAATCAGATTTCTTCTCAGAACACTAAAGGCTTCGTATGTAACTGATTTTTTTTCAAACAATTTTCAGTAGGTTTTAAATTTGGTTTAAATTTGGAAAAATCTCCATATTTTGTTAAAAATCCATCCACATTATGTGCAGACTAACTCCACCATAGCAGCCATTTATGGGGATGCCATAAGACTTTAGATTATCATACAAATCTATGTGCCATAATGCATGTGGACCCCTGCAACTACACTTCCAACGGCGTGCTTGTGATAAAATCCACTCCTTGTGGGTCAATGATACCAATGCTGAAGTACGATGTGTCTACGTTTCTCATACAAAAACACAATATTGTTTTGCTTTCTGTCTCACCACTGCATACCACTGAAAAAAGCTTCTTTTGGTGTGTACAGTGGACATTTGTGGCTTTTCAGTGTTACCAAATGTGAAGGGGTGGAGCGCTGGGAATTGTAGTTATAGGTGGATTAAAAACATTTTTACTGGATACAATTTTTCTGGTAGTTAGGAGGATATTTGGAATAAATAAAGTTTTTTTTTTTTTTTTGCTCGACTGTCCAGAGACTTTTATGAAATGTAACAATGACATTTAAACACCCCACCACCACCATTACCGAACAGTCGGCCATTATCTCTGCTGTTCCGTCCTCCTCCCTCGTTTCCGCTTTACATTCCTGTGCGCCGTGTTATTCCTGTCAGTCCATCGTTGTTTAACACCCACCAGGCGGATATTGGATAAGCTGTGATCGTGGCCCCCGTCTCAGCCCGGGCGCCTGACATGTGCGCTGGCATTTACTGCGTGACAGCAGCTCCACATCCCTCTTCATTAGGGACGCTAGAGCCGGTTATATTTTGCGCCAATCAGCCTCGGCATAATCACTTGTGTTCAACACAGCAATCTAGCTCATGACAAGATAATTACCACGGTTTCTGGAGGGAGGTGACCACTAGGCAGGACTAAAGAACACGAGCAGGGGTTACAGCAGCAGTTGCTCTGTCAGTGTTGTGTAGTACCGTTTCAATCTGGCAAATCAAGTTATTTAGAAAAAATGTCTTTAGAAGTCTGTGAAAATCTGTTTTTACTTTTTTAAAAACTGCTTCCAGATGCAGAGATTTGCATCTATTTATTCTACTAATTGACCAAATCGGTGCTATCAAACAACAAACAGGCATTCAGCTTTAACCTTTTACCAATAAAGTGGAATTTACACAGCTTAAAAACAAACATTAATGCAATGAAATGCATCTAAAAAGTTCTGCTCATTCTTGTTCTCCACAAAAGCAGCTAATTTCACAGTGGTCCATGTTTTCCTGTTTCTGCTGTATGACTCATGAAAGTTTAATGAGTAGAAAAAAACCTGTTAATGTATTCAATCTTTGAAAACTCCAGTTTCTGGTGTTGCTGAGGAAAAAAAAATCCCACAAAGCACTCCTTTATTTTTGAGAACTTCACCAGTTTCCAGTCCATCAGCAGTTATAAACCTCCATCTGACAGGTCACACAATCAAGCGCCAGCTTCCCCTGGGGGCTGTTGCCGTTTTTTTCCTGCTGCACTCTGTCGTGTTGCAGTGGCCTTTAAGTATCCCTTGCAGTCCACCTCCTCCATTTAACCGTTTTCCTCTTTTCCAGGCAGCCTTCTGTTCTCATGTTTTGCTCCAAGTGTTCATAAACAAAAAAAAAAATCTCTGAGAGCCTGGTTGCTTTATTCCCATGACAGAACTGAGGGTGGGAATTCATCACTGGCTTTGACTTTGAGTTACAGTCCTCTCAGCTCAAGGTCAAACCAATTACTGGACTTTCACTTCCTCCCTGACCTCCTTGTTCCCGTCTTCTCAAAAACTTCAGGGTTTTTTGCAGCTCTACAACCCCCACACACACACACACACACACACACACACACTTCCAGATGACATCCAAAGCCTGCTTTTTTGTTTTTCCTTGCTGATGTTTTTCTAAGCCCACTTGTCATACAAGCTCCATCACAAGCTGATCAGCAGCCGTTGTCATTCAGACAAATCTGCGCACACCGTTTTTTTGGCAAATTATGAGTTTCAACCAAAGTTTAAATGCTTCTTTCTGAAGATTTTTTTAATCTGCTTTTCTTGACACAAAGCTTCCCACAGGAGTTTCCATGTGTAGAAACCAAATAAAGAAAAACAATCCAATAAGGAGAGATCTTCTGAGAATATCCCGGCATATGACATTGTTTTAGCAAGTGGAGCATTCTTCAGGGCTGGGGTTAGGCAAGAAACAGCAGGGCACAGTTCAGACTAGACTGCAGAGAAATGAGGATGAGGGGGCTTCATTTTATAGTCCAGTGGAAGTGTGAAGTGTCACACCTTCATTTGTTGTGTTTTGCTTTGTCCCTGAGCAGACCAAAACACACGAGAATGTGATCACAGACTGGAGTCATCCAGAGTGACGTGTCCTAGCAGATATTGAGAAGTTAATTGGAACGAAGCTGTTGCTGCCTCAATAGCCCTTGTGAGAGGAGGGTGAGTTCCAACTCGCATTGGCAAAAAAAAAAAAGCATTTTATTCAAACAACAGAAGTTACGAGGATTTGTAGTGTCCGATTTGTACTGTCTCCATAAAACTAAGAACAAAAAATCTTGAACTTCCTCCTAAATGTAGTACATTTGTGATGCGTCGCGCCTCTCTTGGTCCACAAACAGTTGGCAGTTTTATCTGGACGAAGGAGAACTGGACTGATGCTCAATCGTTTTTCAGATAGAAGTAAAGTTTTTATTTCTTCTCAAAATCAAGATTTGGAGACAACAAATCCAAGATGCTTGAGAACCAGCGTCAAGTATTCCGGTCAGCTGTGGTTTGGAGAGACATGTCATCTCCTGATATTGGTCCCACTGGTCAGGTTCAAGATTTGCACAACCACCTTTAAGGAAAGTTTAAAGTCCCTCTCGCATTATCTTTTAATCGGTTTTAAAATTATTCCCATTGGTCTTTTAATCATGCAGTTTTTAGCCAAAGTCCAAAAACCTGTTGTTTTCTTGGACAGTTTATGCAGAGCTCTAGGTGTTCATTCAAAATATGTCTGTGAGTTGGTAAAAGCTTGGAGCAAGGAGCTTGTGGTGTCTTACCTACATCATAAAATGCTCTTTTTTTTCAAACAGCACTTTTTCATCTGTTCCTGATTTACAAAAATTGGAAAAAAGACCTTTAGTTTTTTTCATTATCAGAAAAGGAATCTGTTAAATACACAATTTCAGTGGGAATGGATCTTCAAGCCTGGTTTAAAAAAAAAAAAAAGAGACTTGAATTTTACATGTAAGTTTTAGGAATATTGCACAAGTTTTGCACAGTTTTACCACAACATGGATGTTGGATTTTTTGCACCAGTCAGTCATAATTTCGTTTTTTGAATGACTCTGATTCATAGAGACTAAATTAGGACCTGTTTGAGACAGGACTGAGATAACTTTGTGACTATTTTAAAACTAATTGTTATGGAATATTTTTTATTTTATTATTTAAGACACAAAAACAAAGAAGCTTTTGATTTGCGTTTGATTGACCTGCTTATTCAAACTTTAGAGAATGGTCTGTGAGAATGTGGATCTAGATGCCAAACTCAATGAGATGAAGGACATTACCAAAGAAACCTTGACTAAATCTCCTGATTTCCATGTTATCCATTCCAAGCCATCAACGCCGCACTAATTTATTCAAACCAAACCTAGTTTTGAAAACCTTTAATTAATCTTCAGTCATTTTTTTAGTTCACTCAATTTTTATAAGCTGTAAATTATACCCATTGAAATGATTCTAAGCACTTTAAATCTATCAGTCTGAGTGATCATTTTATAGATGTCTCTGTCCAGAATGAAAACATTTCTGCACTTAAAAAGCTTTTTTGATGTCAGTGGTTGTAATATTGTAAGTGACTGGTGTTGGCATACATCCTATCTCTCCATCTTCTCCTTGCACTGAAGGAGTCATCATGGGACAGATGCAGGAAAACTAAAAAAAAAAAAAAAAAAAGCACAAAATGAAAACTGCCAGAAGCTGTTTGAGAATCATCACCTTAACTCTCAGCTGCCAGAGGCAAAGAACCCCTTCATGGTTGGGTATCCTGACCTCTCCTTTCTCCTTAAAATTACAGCCAAAGGAAAACGTTCTTGACCACAGCTGTGATCATTTATCTGTGGCGGGCGGTGGTTAAAGCAAATTTATAACCGTGGAAAATGTCAGAGAATTTCTTTCCCCCAAAAGGGTGGAGAAACGCAATCAGTCAGTTAAGGCTTGCACGACCTGAGTGAGGCAGCTACCATGACACTTACTGCTGGAGAAGACGATGGACCCCCTGATGGTACGAGGCCTTCATTCCACAAGACAATGGATTAAATTAAGCAGGTTAATACAGTTTTTTTCTTTCTCTTCTCCCCATTCCTCCAGTGAATCTGGATGGTAATGATGTTTAAGGTTTAAACCTGAGTGGCTCCTCCATAGTCTTAGGGCAGTCTCACATGAGCAGCTGAACACAGCCTTTAAAGCGTCCTTTTCATTACCAGACCCACTTGAAATGCTAATTCAAAAGGCTTTCTGCTGAAGACCCCACATTTCTTCCTTAACAAGGTCCTCGTTTCAAACGCGCTTTCAAGCTACCCGATCTATCTTCATTGTGCCGGCAACAAATTATTTCTTATCTGGGCTTAAGTTTTTTTCCTGTGTTTTTCATATATATTTTTTTTCATACATGTTTGCTTGCTGCAAATCTTTGGAAATATTTCCACAAACCTAAAGACGCGCTTGCTCTGGGGCTGATTTGTAGATGTGCCTCTCCCCATATATTCTCACATCTTTTTTTAAGCACAAACAGGCCCTTTGAGTAATGCTCAGTATAAAAACGGTCTGCCTCATCCCTCAGACGTTATTAATTGCTGCTGTTTGGCTCTTTGTAATAAACACGGTTTTGCTGAGACAAAGCTCGACAATGATCCATGCTGATTAAAATGAGGATGTTTCCTCAGGTGAAGGTGTCAAATATTACACCTGACAGTGGTCTGATGGATTACCCTGCCCCCTGGGAGCAGGAAATGCAAACACAGACACCAAACCCACAGAAAAAAATAATTCGGAAACTTTTAAACCTACAAGACAGAATGCAGAGGAGAAAAATGCTTTGGAATCTGACTTCTTCATAGAAGAACACAACATGGTCATTCTTCTATGTGTTTAAATATAATTTATGACCATATGCATAAACAAAACAAGATCAAACTACATTTTCCCAATGATGATCCTATAATAACAAGCACGTTTTACATCAAATTGAGATAGTTCTCATTCCATTGCTTGTATTTGGGATTGTAACCAGATGATGGGGCTGGAACTGGCTACTCAGATATGTTCACTGAAACCAACTGGTACCAAATCTGCACTGAGAAATGATCTCTTTATAAAAAAAAGTCCTGATCAAAATTCTCATGATTACATCTGATTCAAAACCTCCAAATATGCCTTTAGGATTTGGAAAAGAATAAAGAAAACTGTTGTGACATTCCATAGCCATTGTCACCAGGAGTCTCTTTCAGACTGACCAAGCAGTCTGTGTCATATTAATAGGTTACATGAATGCAGGGTGACCATTGCTGTGCTATATAATAAATCAAACTGGGGAAAGAACTCTAGTTCACTTTAGGCGAACCAAATATGTCGAGTTGAATACACCCTAAGATTTTGGCCATAGAAGCTGTTCTGTGTTTTAAAATAGATTTTCAGGAAAAGAAAAAGAGACCGCGAAGTGGCAAAAAAAAAAAATGGAGACGTGAATTGGATCTATTTTTTTTGTGTGCGGTTGCTTCAGAATTGCAACGAAGCAGGGAAACTTTGGTCCGCTCATGGCAACTGCTTTTTCAAACCGCAGGTTTTCATCTGCTCCTTATCCAACTAGATTTCAATACAGAAAAACTCAGAAACACAGTTTTAATCTCAAATTATTTTATGCATGTACTCCATAATGAGAAAAATGATACAAGAACATGTGGAAAACACCAAAAGCACAATTGTCATTGGAGTGGGTTCTCACCTGCCAACTAGCGAAAGAAGTAGTTACGTTTTTCCTTAAAAATAAACACGCAAAGATGAAAACAATGCCTTAAAAATGTAACAAAAAGACCAGGCTGTGGCCTTAAAAACTCTAAAATACAAATTCTAAGCTAAAGGCTTACAAAATATTTTAAATTAATTTAAAAAAAACCCTAATATATTCATCGACAACAGTAGTTGCTAGGGGCAGCCTGTGATTTGCAGTCTGCATCCTGCTTAAGGACCCACTCCGAATTAAATTGTGTTTTTAACATGTTCTTGTGGCATTTTTCGGATGAAGGGAGACCTATGTCAAGAAAATTAAGATGAAAATTACATTTGAGTATTTTTTATGCAAATCATTGTGAATCAAGAGCAAACATAAAAAAATAACTTTTTTGTGATGTAGTAAATACAAAGGGGGGGGGGGCTTGTGGCCCGCCCAGTATATTAAGGGGAAGGGGGTTTGGGGTTGCTCTGTAGCAACAGTCCCGCCCACAACTCAAAGGAGAATTTCTAATGAACTCCTGCTGCTCTGCAGAAACTGTGTCTTAGAAAGTGACCCAGGTTTATTTATTTTTTTGTTTGTTAGTTTGTTTTTTAGCTAAAAACAGCATAATCATAATTAAAAGACCTCTGGGAAAATTCTGAAATTGATCAAAAGATGATTGGAGTGGGTCTTTAATCCCAATGAATGTTGATGCTGTGTCCTGGTGCCGCTCCACAGCATGTATAACTTGTCTGAGTTGATCTAACCCACATGTGAAGATGGTCAGAAAAGGAAACGGATCTTCATCCAGCCTCTCCGCTGCTGTCCATTCATATTTAACACTTCAGACAATGTCCTCTTGTGTGAACCAAGGCTTTAGTGCTTTTAATAAAAAACAGAACAGAGTTTTATAAATTTCTCTTTTTCTTTTAGCTGCTATTGCAGCAGTGATAATGACTGTCAAACCCAAACCATCAAGGGATTCTTCCTCTACAACAGCACAGGGACTTAAATCGGCTACATCAAAAAACACTGCGTACTTTTATGTGCTGATATTACTCCCTCTGCCAGTAGCACCAGAGCCGCCGTCGTTAGACAAATTGTAACGCGGTCATGAAGACTGGGCTCTAATGCGAGTTGTGGTGCTGCAGCGTTTGGAATGCTGGGTTTAATGTGAATCATAAAAATCTTACACAAATTGCTGGGATAGGAGTTGTGAGGGAGGTCTGGATGAAGAAATCTCAGAAGAGCTACGTGTGAATGATCAAGTCACAGCTTAAATTAGAGCCTTGTGAGGTTTTTTTCACTCTAAGAAAGTAAAAGGGAAAGAAATCGTTGAACAATTGAAAAGATAAGTGCTTTGTTGACTCCGAATACGCGTAGGCTTTCTTCTACCGGCTGCTTATTTTGTACAGTGCAATTACAGCAGTGCGCTTGAGGGACAAGTAAATTAGGATGTAATAGGACAGATGATTCAGCTTAGCTCTTGGCTTCATACGGTGTCACAGCTGGCTGATAAATAACCTTCCAAGCTAATGGTGTTTGGAAAATACAGTTTGGCAAATGATTGAAGACATCTTGATGGATATTTCCACGAGGTTAGATTGTTTAATCGTGTTCTGGCCCAAAGATAAACCCATCAGATGTTTTCTCGGTGTGGCGTCACAGAGACTAATTTGCGAGCATGCGTCTCTGTGTGCGTTCTTTCATTTCAACAGAAGTTGTGGATTTTATCCGACTGAATGACGACATAAAAGCTCAGCCATCCATCTGTTCGGCGGCCTCCATGCATTTGTAATTGCATTAGTGTAGTGTTGATTCTTTATTAGACACCTTTTCCCTAAGTCCCCAGGCTCATTTTCCTTTATTAGAGCAAGTCTGGAAAGACAAAACAAAGCGTTGTGTCACAGAGTCCCTGAAGACACAACTTCATTCCAATGTGAACATGGGAATAAGGAGCCAGAGTCGAACCTGGGGAGGGAATCTGGGCATGAATGCTGCAGGCTGCTCTTGTAGTTGGTGCTAAATTGTCTTTAAAAAATGGATTTGTGTTGCTTAAACAAGCAGAGTTTTTGTGTAACGGTCATTTTGCTTTTGTTAAAACACTTACATTCCAGTTGTATTCTGTTTTGAGCTCTGATACTTTACCCCTTATTCCCTCTAACCTTTTTTAAGGCTTACAAAATGAGAAATGCCTTCAATTGTGCAAATCTAGAACCTGCGAACCTGCAAAGGTACAGAAGAAATGGCAATAAAAATGGGAACAAACTGTATATAGTTAGAATTCTTTAGATGTTTGAGAGCCTGTTAGAACCTTGTGAAATACATTGGTAAAATGTATCTAAAATTTGACACTTTTGCTTAGGTAACTAAAAAGGTAAATTTGTTATCGTTCATTAAAGATCCACTCTGATGACAATGGTGTTTTCTTACTATGTTCTTGTATTCATGATGGAGGACATTCATAAAGAAAATTAAATATAAAAATGAGTATGAATCAGGAACAGAAAATGCTGTTGGATAAAGCTTGTAGCTGTAGCGTAGAACCTACAACAGCAAGCCACAGGCTCTCTGCTCCGCTCCATTCTGATGCATCCAGTTGCAGAAAAAAATAGATCCATGAACATCTTTATTTTCCTTATCTGAGCTGGCATCTGCATCAAAACTGTACAGCTGGATAGCTCCGATATTGGTCGCCATGTTTGCTTCACCTGCAATGTTTGGTTGGGAGTGTGAGGGGCTGTAAGCTAGCACGAGAGCGCATAAATAGAGAAGTGAGAGGAAGGGGGGCGGGGTTGCTCTGTCAACAGGCCCGGCCATAACTTAGAGGCAAATTTCTAATGAACTCCTGCTGTTCTGCAGAAATTATGTCCTAGAAATTGTAACTTGCAGTTTTGATTTTGCCAAAAAAAAGAAAAATGAAAAGACCGCTGGGAACACTATTACAATAGATCAAAAGATGATTGGAGTGGGCCTTTTTGGTGAAATATTGGAGTGTTAACAGTTTTACATGCACATTTGCAAAATTCCAAGTTTCATAGTTCCTCTGAATCAAAGTGTCTGTTAAGTTTAATATTTCATGTTTAATTGATCTTACTTTTGTTCATTTGTTATGGTTTTTGTACATTCCCCTGAAATAGATGGAACTGTAACAGTTCCAATGCAGATGCAATTTTTTTCTTGCCCTCCGTCACATCAGCTGGGTGTTGTCTTGTTTGCCACTTTTGTCCCTCATGAATCTTTGCCGTTTCAATGACAGACCTGTCCAAGCCCCCAGATGTTTCCTCCATATTTTCACAGGGACCGCACCTGCTGCTGCAGAGCTTAGAAATCATCCGTGCCAGAAGATGTGTCAATTTCTAGGAAATGAGGCTTTTTTAAAATTTTATTTGGAATCAGAAAGCACAACTGCTGCAGGAAGACGATTACAAACAAAAAAAGCTGAGATGTATGCAGATGATGTTTCATTTTCTGAAAAAATGTGAACTCCTATTTAAAGGATAGGGCTATCAACGTTAACACGTTAAGGTACGCGATTAAGTAATAAAAAATGAACACGCTAATGTATATTTACGCTGAATAAATATACTCCGCAAAGCAACCGTCTTCTGCCGGTTCAGCCTTCAGCAGCATGCATCAAATTCTGAATGCAATCCAGTTTATAACATGGTCACTTGCAAAAGAAATACATACTCAATCGATTTTTAGTACACACAAATTAAGCTTCTGAGTTAACACTTTATAAATATAAAAATATAATTATAAAATATATAAACTATAATTATATAATATTATATAATTATAAACATTTCAGGCAAAAGAAATGAAGGAAAACATTTTCTCTCTGGCCGGTTTTTGTTCAAAAGCTGCATATTGTCATAAAAAACTCAAATAAAAAAACATTGTGATAAATCAAATTAATCACAACCCAAAAGTGTGATTAATCTGATTAATTTTTTTTATTGATTGACAGCACTAAAGAAATACACAAGGTTTCTAAATTATTCTGGATTTGTTTTTTAAATCAAAAGCTTGCAACAACAGTTGGATCTCACTAAGCTTCGACTTTCGTGAATAACAGCATTTCCAGGGGGAGGAGTTTCCAAAGGCGCTTTTTCAGAGATTCTCGTTTTCCTCACCTAAATTGTAGATTTGATTGGACCTCATTTTTAAAGTCCCACTCCGATCATCTTTCGATCTAATCCAAAATCATTCTTAATGGTCTTTTAATTATGCTTATGCCTTTTTCAGCCAAAATCAAAAATCTGTGCCGTTTTCTAGGACATAGTTTCTGCAGAGCAGAAGTATTTGATCAGAAATTGACTTCTGAGTTGTGGACAGGACTGTTGGCATGGTGCCACCCCTGGTTGCAGAGCAGAGTGGAGCAGGAAACTTGTGGCCCGCCCATGCAGCAAATGTTCACAATTTAAATCAAGAAGTATTCAGAAATGCAATTTTGAGCTTAACTTTCTTTATATGTGTGTTCCTTCATCAGAAAAATGCCACCAGAACATGTTGAAAACACCATTTTCAATGGAGTGAGTCTTTAAATAGATGATGGAGCGGTCAGAGGTGACTCAGTGGGTTTTTTATTTCACAGTAGCTTTGAAAACCTTTTAAATCATGCTTGTTTATGTTGAAATAATAACATTTAGTATTACCCATTACTGGTTTATGTTTGAAATAACTCCTGAAGGATAAATACAGACATGATTCATTGCATTTTCCACCTTTTCCTTACCATCTACTCTATACCATCTATTTTATATAAGTAAAAACATGCCATAGTTGTTCTTTTGTTAATGAAGTACGGCTCACAATGACAGGCTTCAGCTTACCTTGCTCTGTTTGAAGTTTTGTCTCTGTGTAAGCCCTGAAAAACAACCCAGGGATTGAAATCATCAAACTCTTTGCAGAAATGGAGGTAGGTGTTCTGTGAAGGAAAACTGAAAGAACGTAAGGTGATATTAAATGAAAGGAATATCTGAGATTCTTCTCTTTTTAATGTTCCGACTTTTGCTCTTTCTCTAATTGCTGTCTTCTCGTTTTCTCTCCGGACCTTCTCACTTCTTTGTTCCCTCCCAGTCCACTTCATTTTAATTGTCCACTCCTGAACTCGCCTTTCTTTCATCTTTCTTCATCGCTCTTGTTTGTTTCAGCTGCATTTCACTGTAACCCTCCATCTCCTCCTGCCCTCCTCATCTCTTTCTGCACTTTAATGTGCGTCTCCTCTTCATCCCCAGCTTCCGACTCCTCTGCCGCTCCTGTTTTCTTGCTTTTAGACATAGGTGTCATTTTGTGTTATTACGATAATTACAGCAAAAAAACAAGTCCATTACTGAGAGATTTGCATGTGTGAGCGGCATCTTGTGTTATTCGCTGAGGTCTGTAGTAAAACACGCACGTCTGTCAGGTTGTTTTATTTAAGCCCAAATGAAAGCAAAACACTTCATTCTGATTTTCTGAAAAATTATGTCTTAAAAATGTTTGTGAAATTGGAAAAAAGTAAAATGGTCAAACGGCAGTTTAATTACATTTCGTATTTTGATGCAGAAAATTAGAGCAAATGAAGATTTTTTTTACCATCTTTGCACTTCTGCTAATTCTTTCAGTGTGTTTGCTAATTTTGAATTAGTGTGTGAAATATTGATGTTTCCAGTGCACAGAAGTAAAGGGTTTTTCATTAAATTCACAACTCAAATGTAGTGACCTCGTTTGATTAAAGAAACAAACGATTATTTTAATCAGCCTCATGAATTGAAAAAAACTCACAATATCTGCTCCATTTTGGAAGCGTTTGTACCTTCTGTATGGCATTTAATGGTCTTGTCAACATATTGTGACAAAGCATGAAAACATCTGCAAAATATTCCCTTCAGCGTGCCGCTCTGAATGCCTGGTCTCCATGGTAACGTGATGCACAGCCTTGTTTTCCAGTTTTTATGCAAAGCTTCTTTAGTGGTGAGACGACACCATGTTTTTATGTCTTAATATTTGACACACTACTGCAAATAAACATAGAGGCAAAAGTTTAACAATTAGTGCAGCTTCCGTCAAAAGGTTCTTTTGGTTCTGGTCTATTGGAGTGCACATCTGATGCTGCTAAAACATGGCATCAGATATACAAGATAAGTTTTTATTAGATTTTTTTTAACTGTCTGGAGCATTTTACATCCCGTTCATCAATATGCAAATAGTTTAAAAACTTACCTTACAATTCTGTTTGTCGTTTTATTTTTTTTGCGTATGTTTTTTTTCCCATTGGTTCTTAGTTTTTCTTTATGAAAAGCATCATATCCTATCTTTAGTTTATTTAAAGTCCCACTCCAATGCAAATATTTTTTTTTTTTAATTTAAACATGCTCTTATAGCCTTTTTCTTGTGATGGAGGACATAAAGAAAGAAAATTAAAATTAAAACTGCA